>CAUYQG010112189.1:0-24100 GCA_963574415.1 Tarsius wallacei | reverse complement strand
CGGCGATCCTTCTGCCTCAGCCTTCCAAGTAGCTGGAACTACAGGCGTGCGCTACCACGCCCGGCTAATTTTTTGATTTATTGTAGAGATGAGGTCTCGCAGTCTTGAGATTCTGGGATAATGCTAATGAGGAATGGGTTCTGGAAGAGACCTTTGGGAGCTATATTAGAGGATGCCAGCGATGAGAGTGAGTAATCAAAAATCACCTAGAACCTCAGCCAGGGATCAAGGTCAACGTCAACGGTGATAAGTCATGTTGATTGTATGAACTTTTTTTTTTGAGTTGGAGTCTTACTCTGTTGTCCAGGCTGGAGCGCTCACCACCACCAGAGCCTTGACTTGCTGGGCTCAGACGATCCTTCCACCTCAGTCTTCTAAGTAGCTGGAACTACAGGAGCACACTACCACACCCAGCTTATTTTTTGATTTATTGTAGAGATGAGATCTCACCAAGCTGTCCAGGCTGGTCTCAAACCCCTGAGCTCAGGCAATCTTCTCGCCTCTGCCTCCCAAAGTGCTGGGATTACAGGCTTGAGCCACTACACCCGGCCTTTTTTTTTTCTCTTAAATACAGGATCTCAATCTGTCACCCTGGCTGGAGTTCAGCCTTGACCAGCTGGGCCCAAGCAATCCTCCTGTCTCAGCCTTCTAAGTAGTTAGGACTACAGATGTGTATCACCATGCCTAGCTACATTTTTTAAAAATGTATTTTTACTTCTTTTAGAGATAGGGTCTTGCTGTTTCCCAGACTGGTCTCAAACTCCTGGGCTCGTGCAACACTCCTGCCTCAACCTCCTAAATCACTGGTATTACAGGTGAGAGTTGCTATGGCTGACCAGTATATACTCTTATATGATGGGATAAGAATGGCACTTTGCCTCAGTGGTCCTTCTCCCAGTAATCACTGTCCAATCATAAGAAAAACATTAGATAAATCCAAATGGAAGGACATGCTACACAATACCTGATCAGTACCCCCTCAAAACTGTCATGGTCAGCAAAAACAGGAAAAGTCTAAGAAACTTGTTCTAGCCAAGAGGAGTCCAAGGAAACATGACTAAACGCACTGTGGTATTCTGAGTGGAATCCTAATGGAAAAAGAGCATTAGAAATCTGAATAAAGTGTGGACTTTAGTTGATAATAATGTATCAACATTGGGTCAAATGTTGTAACACGTGACCTCACTAATGCAAGATGGTAACTTAAAAAGTTCATAAAAATTCCTTGAAGGTAGATGATGATGATGATGATAATGTGATGAGCCTCGTGATGCTGCATGAACATGACAAGTATGGCTGATAGATGAGGACAATGCAGGAAATACAGGAGGGGGACTTGTGTGGAGCAGAAGGTCATTCTGAAACCATGGTGATTTCATTGGTATTCCAAATCTGAAGCTTCTTATATGAATTTTCTCACTCTGCATCTCTTGCTTTCACTTTTGGATATTAATATTCTAGTCTGTCTCAGGTCTACTTCATTCTTTGACCTAACTCAGAGGTAACTGTCAGGTTTTACATAGGCACAGTGCTAACACCTGTGTTCCTCAAATTTTTGCTACTCAGCTCTTCCTTATTTAGCTTAAATGTTCCCTCCCCTCAAAGCCTTCTTTGTCTATCTGATCCAACGTAGCCCCTACCCAGTCATGGGTAGCATGGCATGGCATAGTCCCACTGTGTTTTGTTCACGGCCCTTATCACTATCTAAATTTTACTTGTTTATTTACTTATGTCTGTGGCAGATTTTCCCCCTGGAAACAAAGTCTCCATGAAAGCAAAATCTCATCTGCTTTATCGCTGCTCTATCCACAAGCCCAGCTCAGGGATGCTCAGGACATATCTGCTAAATTAGCTCATGTAAAACACTCTTGTAGCTTGGCCACTGTAACAAAATAGCATAGACTGCGTGGCTTCCACAACAAACATTTCCTACAGTTCTGGAGGCAGATTCAGTTCTTGGTGAGGGTTCTCTTCCTGGCTTGTAGACAATTGTCTTCTTGCTGTGTTCTCACATGGTAGAGAGTGCCTTCTTGTAAGGCACTAATCTCATCATGAGGAATCCATTTTCATGACTTCATCTAAATTTAAACACCTTCCAAAGGCTCCAGGTCCTAATACCATCACACTGGAGGTCAAACTTTAACATATGAATTTTTGAGGGAAATAATTCAGTCCATAGTAAACACCATTATGGCTCCATCCCTTCTGCCACTCAGATACATTAGTGTAGGATATTCATGATTATAAGAAAACTATATAACTCTTATGGTATTTATAAGTCCCTCTCACATTCTCTGTATAAAAAGAATAAAGCAAGAAAAAATTTTTCCGTTATAATTCCTTCCCTAATCTTTGTCCACCTTAGAAAAAGAAAACCATTTAAGCAATAGAAGTATAGCTAAATTAAATGCATTTTGTCCTTGCCAGACCTTAAAAGGGAGTTAATTAAAGAACCCTCTGATTGCTTTCCTCCGGCTATCATCAAGGGAGGGAAGAATTGACCACATTTACCCTTTTTCTCTTAGTAATTTATTTTCCCCTCCTTTTCTCCTTCATCTCTGACTCTCTCCTAATCCCCCTGGCCTGATGAGTGGAGAGTTGTGGATACCTTTGAACACTTCAGATCTCAGGAGAGATGCAGACAATTTCTCCAGGCTTGCTCTGGGAAAAACATCAACTCTAAGCTGTACTGGGGAATCTCATAGGGATTATGGGAGCAAAGACCTTCCTCAACATAATAAACATCTTTCTGGCCTAACAGGAGAATGAAGAACACTTTCTTGGGCCCCAGGAACATTACTGCTTAATTTTTTTCAAAATACATTTGTAGACTGGGCACAGTGGCTCACGCCTGTAATCCTAGCACTTTGGGAGTTCTAGGCAGTTGGATTGCTTGGGCCCAAGAGCTCAAGACCAGCCTGGGCAACATAGCAAGACCCCACTTCTACAAAAAAAATTTAAAAATTAGCTGGGTGTGGTGGCACATGCTTGTAGTCTGAGTTACTCGGGATGCTAAGGCAGAAGGGTTGCCTGAACCCAGGAGGTTGAGGCTGCCATGAGCTGTGATCATTGTTATCATGCCACTGCACTCCAGTCTGGGTGACAGAGTAAGACACCAACTAAAAAAAAAACAAAGATACATTTATATATACATATGCTTATGTGTGTGTGCATATAGACAAAAAAACATACAGGTACACATGCTTTTAACCATTAAGAATTCAATGACATTTCAATTGTATTTTTGAGCATTTCAGCCACAGAATCTGTTGAACTAGGCACTTGCAGGTATTTACTAAGAGCAAATATAGGCTGGGCACAGTGGTTCATGCCTATAATCCCCGCACTTTGGAGGCTGAGGTGAGATGATTGCCTGAGCCTATGGGTTTGAGACTAGCCTGGGCAACTTGGCAAGACCTCATCTCTACAATAAATAAAAAAATTGACCAGGCATAGTGGCGCATGCCTGTAATTCCAGCTCCTTGGAAGGCTGAAGCTGAAGGATCACCTTAGCCCAGCAGGTCGAGGCTCTAGTGGCTGTGAACATGCCACTGCACTCCAGCCTGGGCAACAGAGTAAGACTCCAACTCAAAAAAAAAAGAGCAAATACAAATTCTATATTTGGAACATTTCTTCATTATGAGAGCTGTCAATAGTTCAAAGACCCATGAGTGTGCATCATGGACTATGAGAACACAGGCATTTCCAGCACTTCCAACAAGACAAGGCCTTCATCATCTTCCATTTACATACACCCACATAACCCATGGTATTTATGTCGGTTGTTAGAACTCAGTAAGCAACATTGAATAGACAAATAAAAAAGTGAATTTTTTAGTCATTAACTAAGCCTAGTGACTAAAAGTCAAACAAAAAGGTTTTACCTGTTGGAGAAATGCCTATGAAGAAAAAAATAAAATGACAAGGAGCAGAACTGGAGACTTTGAGAGAATAAAACTCTCTTGTGTGAATTTTTGTAGGGCCTCCGCTGGCCTAGAATAAGGTCTTTGCTTTTCTCCAGGGGAGCCTCCACCCTGAAATCAGAAAAGGGCATCGGGATGTATATTTTGTCCATTTTGCCTGCCTTATGGAAAGAGTCAAATGACAAAACTCTAATGAGTAATGTTTTTATCAGATGCCGCAATTTGGGGTGGACTTTGGTAGAGAGAAAGCAAAAAACAAGTGAAATTTAGATGTGTTCATGCCATGGTTTTTTTTTGAATCGGAGTCTCACTCTGTTGCCCAGGCTGGAGTGCAGTGCCCGCTCATGGCCACCGCAGCCTTGACCTGCTGGGCTCAGGTGATCCTTCCACCTCAGTCTTCCAAGCAGCTGGAACTGCAGGCATGTGCCACCACGCCCAGCTAATTTTTTGGTTTATTGTAGAGATGAGGACTCGCCAAGTTGCCCGGGCTGGTCTCGAACCCATGGGCTCAGACACTCTTCTCACCTCAGCCTTCCAAAGTGCTGGGATTATAGGCATGAGCCACCACGTCTGGTCCCATGCCACGAATTTTTGAGAGCTAGTCTATGCCAGATACTATTCTGGCAGCTGGGGTTAAAAAATTCTCTCCCTTCATGGAGCTTACATTCTAACGAGGAGAGGAAGATGAAAAATATTTAACCTAGCAACAAATAAGTGGAAATATGGACATAAAACTAGCGTAGAGAGTGAGTTCGGGCTAGAAGTGTGAATGTTGGAGCAGCTGTTTGAAAATTCAAGGGAAAAGCACTCTAGGCAAAAGAATAGTGAGTACGGAGGCTCTGAGGCAAGAAGGAACTTCATGTGAATAGAAAACAGGGGCTGAGGTGGATAACACCCCATGAATGTGGGAAGAGTGGAAGGAAATGAGGTCAGAGAGGTCAACAGAGCCAGGTCACGTGGGGCCCCATAGGCCACGGAGAGGAGCTTGGATTGCAGTGAGAAGCCATGCACGTTTGTCCATGGGGTGATATGATCTGGTCTATACACAGGTGTACCTCTTTCTGGCTGCTACTGTCATCCAGAAAAAAGACTACTGGGGACCAGGCAGGGCGACTGGTTGGGAAGGTTTTTGCACTCGTTCAGTTGAGGAATGGTGACTGAGACTTCTTGGCTGGGATCAGTGGAAATGTGCAGAGAAGGTGGGGAGCGTCCAGACTCGGGATGTGTCTTGAAGGAGAGACTGACGGGGCCTGCTGACCGCTTGGGTATAGAAGTTGAGGGAAAGAGAGCAGTGAAGGATGACTCATAGGTTGGGACTTGAGGACCACCTGGATATGTGGCTATTAACTGAGGTGGGAAAGACTGAGGAATAAGCATGTTGGAGGCGGGGAGTCGAGTTTGGTTTTTGGCCATTTAAAAATGGGAGTTACTTATTAGATGTCTAAGAGGAAAAATCAAGTAGGCAGTTGGATCCTAGGTCAGGGCTGGAGATAGGTCTTCGGAATCATCAGCTGTAGATTTCTTGCTCTCTGGAATTGTCCCAAAGCCCTATTGCACCTTCCAAAGAATTCCAGAGCCCTCAAGATGAGGAGAATTTCCAGGAGGACAGAGTAGAGGTGGTGGCTTCATTTTTGTCGTCATCTCTAGCTCCAGCTTCTGCTTCTTTCTGTTGAACAAAAAAACGTCCTCCCCTCAGAGAGGAGACTCAGTCGCTTCCGTGATTTCCGTATTCAGTCAAGATGCTGAGTGTGCAGGAAACTGCATGAAAGATTTGCTGGTGGCAGAGGTGAATGTGAGTCTTTGGGGATAGTGTGAGGGTAATACTGCGACACAATTCATATTAAATGGAATATTGGATCTCTCTGTTTTAAAATGTCTTGGGCCACTCTACCTGAGGGGAATTTTGAGATATGTCTATGGCCTTATCACACCTCCCTTTCCCAGATACTGGACATTTCCAGGTGGAAGAATCTAGGTCTCTCCACCCTGCCCCACCCAGTCCTCCAAAAACACCTCCAAACTTCTTTTACATATTCAAACCTAACAAGGACTCAGAAAAAAAAAAAAAAAAGATTTTCATTAAACAGGTATCTTTTTTGTTTTTGAGTTGAAGTCTCACTCTGTTGCCCAGGCTGGAGTGCAATGGCATGCTCATGGCCACCACAACCTTGACCTGCTGGGCTCAGGTGGTTCTTCCACCTCAGCCTTTCAAGTAGCTTGAACTACAGGCATGCACCGCCATGCCTGACTAAACTTTTGATTTATTGTAAAGATGGGTCTAACCAAGTTGCCCAGGCTGGTTTTGAATCTACGGGCTCAAGAAATCCTCTCACCTCAGCCTCCCAAAGTTCTAGGATTATAGGCATGAGCCACCATGCCTGGATCTAAACAAATTCCTTTTTTTTTTTTTTTTTTGAGTTGGTGTCTCACTCTGTCACCCAGCCACTGCAGCCTCGACCTGCTGGGCTCCGGTGATCCTTCTGCCTCAGCCTTCAAGTAGCTGGAATTACAGGCGCGCGCTATCACACCCGGCTAATTTTTTGATTTATTGTAGAGATGAGGTCTCGCTTGCTCAGGCGGGTCTCAAACCCGCGGGCTCAGGCAATCCACTCACCTCAGCCTCCCAAGGCGCGGGATCACAGGCTGAGCCACTGAGCCCGGCTCTAAACAAATTTCTTAGACAACAATTGCTGTTTATACAAAGTAAACCTTGCTCTAACTAGAAATTGACCTTCCATATGACCCAGCAATTCCCCTATTGGGAATATACCCAGAAGAACTCAAATCATTCTACAAATAAGATACCTGCACACATATGTTTGTTGCAGCTTTATTCATAATAACAAAAACATGGAACTAACCATGTTGCCCATGGAAGCTGGAATGGATAAAGAAAATGTACATAGACACAATGGAATATTATGCAGCCATAAAGAAGGACAAATATGTGGACTTCGCAGCAAATTGGATGGATTTGGAGTTGCTCATACTCAGTGATCTCTCACAGAAACAAAGAACAGAGTACCATATATTCTCACTCATAAGCCGAACTTGAACAATTATAATACTATAAGAAAAAGTTTGGCAGTAATGGGAAACTGTCAGGGGAGGGGGGTATGGGATTGGCAGTTGAGGGAAACTGCTAGGGGAGGGAGGGGCACACCTCATCAACAAGGGTGCCTGCATAATCAACGTTTGTATACCTAATCCTGAATTGTACCCCACATCTTTATAATAAAATATACATATATATATAAATTATTTAAAAAAAACAAAAACGAAATAAACCTTTCTCAACTTTAACAATAATTTGTACCTATTCTGATATTCAGACAGCTTCTTGGGGTGGGGAGGAGGGGAGGGGATTCAGTCTAATTGCCCCTTCCCAGCCACTGATCTCGGTAATGGGGAAAACATCCCATTCCCCAGATATTGCAGAAGGCATCCTCTTACCACCTACCTGGAGAAGCCAGTGGTGAGAAGAGGGGTAAGACCCCCCCCTCCGGGCACCAGAACCACAGTTCTTTGCTGAAGAGCATGGCCAGCAGGAGGCAATTTGCAGAATGGTCTTGCTTTAGAAAATAGCTTGTACCTTAAGTGTTTTTGCATCTCACAGATTTAGGAAGTGACAACTGGAAACAGGAATAGCTATAGCCCAACATGCAGTTGACAGCATTCACTTAGAGCAGAACGTTTCTGTTCTGTAAACACTGAATTTTAAGCATATTCAGACAAGGAGACAGATTTTTCTGCAATTGATATATTCATTAATGCAGATAGTACCAGAAGATGCCTGGGCTAACCAAGATGGGACGTGACTAGAGAGAACTGTGGAAGTAGCCAAAGTCAGTGGGTATGACCTCAAAACCAGAGCTGAGTTTAACAGCACTGTCCTGGGAGAGGCACATGTCTCTCCACACTAGCTGTGTTAGTACTCATTTTTAGCGTTCAGACTGAAGCTTAAGTTAATTATAGATTACAGGGTAGGTCCTTCTCAACCTTTTTGTTTTGTGATATCCTGAGGTAAAATAATCTAAAAGATAATCTTATTCTTATGCCATCTGATGGGAGACCAATAAACTGCCCCATAGTGAATGTTTGTCTGGCCAGGCAGGTGGCTCACACCTTTCATCCCAATACTCTGGAGGCCAAGGTGGTAGGATTGCTGGAGCCTAGGAGTTAGAGACCAGTCCTGGCAACATAGCGAGACTCTGTCTCTTCAAAAAATTAAAAATTTAAAAAATGTTGCCTAACAAAGATGGACTCTTTGTGGTATAAATTCTACCCTTTAGCCCTCTCTCTCCTGTTCTGTGTTCCTCTCTCTGTCTCTATCCATCTCTGCTTTTCTGCTCTCTAAAGATTCTTTTCTGTCTTTCACTAAATCCAAGTAGTCATTTTAAACTTATTTTGCTTCCCTTTTGTGAGGAAAGCTATGGATCCTCACTCCAAAAAAAAAAAAAAAAAAAAAAAATACACACAGGCACATACCTTGTTAGGACTGTTAAACTCTATCCATGGTCCCCAGGTTAAAGGACTCTGCCCAGAGGAAACTACTTTCCTGCTTAAGTTAATTATAGAAAGTAGTTATGAACTCTGATTATAGTTATAAACTATTGCTCCTTTGGTAGACACTGATCCTGGTGTGGGGAGATGTGGTGCTGACCTCCCATGGGATCTTGGTCAACTGTGCTTTCTGCTTCATCACCTGTAAGCATGGCAAGCCTTCCTATTTCCTTTTCTATAAAATGAAGTGTTCAGGTTAGACAATTTGTAATGTACCTTCTAACTATAATTCCTTGTCTGTTCCTTCCTGCCAGCCTCATATCATGTGCTATTAGTTATTAGGTCCAGGGAGCACCCTGTTCTGAATATATTTAATATATATTCCTCCTGAGAGAAAATACTATAAAACAGACGGTTTTGATATGCCATTCATTATTCCAAGTTAAAAATTATTTCTGTCAAATAATATTATTAAATCACCCAACAGTTATTACAAAAGAATACATATGTGGTTTGAACTTTTAAATAAACAATTTTATTTGTCCCAGACACTCTAAGCTCTGTGCATCCATGAATACTCATTGTTTACCCTGTGGGCTGGGCCCTATGGATCCAAAATTGTACGTTGACTTTATCTCTGCTGCCAAGCAGCCCGTGCCCTAACTGGGAAGACGATAACATAACCGCTTAGTACACTTGAGATAATGGCTCTAGCTGTACGTTCAAGGCAAGAGGCTGCATTCCTCGTGGTTTTCAGATATCTGTGTGCATGGTCAGGCAGATTCCTGGGCCTCACTTATATGAAGAACATTAAGATTTCAAAACCACAGCTCTGTGGGAACAGAGAAGAAGGGAAACGAACCTATCCTCTTTGCAAATGTTAGTTTATGTGTTCATAAAATATTTGGAAAGCTTGCTTAATAGAGCTATTAAGAATATCACACACCCATCTGGTTGGCAAACATTAAAAAATAAATCTAAGCCGGACTCGGTGGCTTAGCCTGTAATCCCGCACCTTGGGAGGCTGAGGTGAGTGGATGGCCTGAGCCCGCGGGTTCGAGACCCACCTGGGCAACTTGGTGAGACCTCATCTGTACAATAAATCAAAAAATGAGCCGGGCATGGTAGCATGCACCTGTAGTTCCAGCTACTTGGAAGGCTGAGGTGGAAGGATCGCTGGAGCCCAGCAGGTCGATGCTGCGGTGGCCGGGAGCGGCCACTGCACTCCAGTCTGGGCGACAGAGTAAGACTCCAACTCAAAAAATAAATAAATAAATAAATAAATCTAACCATACAAATTGTTGGTGAGGATTTGGAGCAGTAGATACCTTCAGAGGCTGCTTGTAGCTGTGTAAGTTGGTACAACCATTTTGGAAAGCAATTTTGGCAATATCTAGTATAACTGAAGATATACCTACCCTATGACTCAGCAATTGTATGCTCGAGAAATTCTCACACATGGGTACAAAGATACATGAATAAGAACAGTCTTTGCCTCATCCTTTGAAAAAATGGAAACAACCTCAGTGGCCATCAACAGGATTCAGATTTGAAAAACTGCAATGTTTTATAGCAGTGAAAGAGAATAAACTGGAACTAGGTGTGTCAACATAGATAAATCTCAGAAGCAAGTTGAAGAATATTTTCAACATGACTGCATTTCAATGATGTTTTAAAAATTTTCTTTTCTTTTCTTTCTGCTTATTTTTCTAGTCTCTAAATCTTTGAAGTTTTAAAAACATGCAAAGCAATATACTATATTGTTATGGATACCTCCATATGTGCGAAAGGATAACATCGACAAGACAATAATAACAAGAGCTGATGTGGAACAACTGGAATCTCATCAACTGCTAGTAGTTATGCAAATTAGTACAACCACCACGGAAGTTATTTGGCAGCTTTTGGTAAAATTGAATGTATGCTGGTGTATGACCTAGCAATTCCACTTCTAGGTATATACTGAACAGAAATATATACATAGATGAACCCTAACTTGCGTGCAGAATGTTCATAGCAGCACTGTTTACCGTACTTCCAAGCTCAAAACACCCAAATTGTGGGATGACTAGATGCACAGACCGGTGCATTTATACAACGGGATGCTACACAACAGTAACACCACTGAACAAACAAGTGGATTAATCTCACAGACAAAAGGTCGAGCAAAGGAGGCCAGATACCAAAAAGCACATAAAATAGGATTCCATTTATATAAAGTTGAAAACTAGGCAAAGTTGGTTGACAGTGATAGGCATCTGGATGGTGATAACTAACCTCTGTGGGAAAGATGGTGATTGGGAGGGGGCCCCAAAGGGACTTCTGAGATGCTGGTCGTTTTCTATTTCTTGTCAGTAGCAGTTACTTGGGGTATTCATTTTGTGAAAATGTACTAAGTTGTAAACTTAGAATGTGAGTAGCACACTATATTTATTTATTATTTAAAAGATGTGGGGTACAATTCAGGGGTAGGTATACAAACATTGATTATGCAGGTACCCTTGTTCATGAGGTGTGCCCCTCCCTCCCCTGGCAGTTTCCCTCAACTGCCAATCCCACTCCGCCTCCCCGGCAGTTCCCCACTGCTACCAATCCCTTTCTTATAGTATTATGATAATTGTTCAAGTTCTGCTTATGAGTGAGAATATATGGTACTCTGTTCTTTGTTTCTGTGATAGATCACTGAGTATGAGAGACTCTAAATCCATTCAAGTTGCTGCAAAGTCCATATGTTTGTCCTTTATGGCTGCATAATATTCCCTTGGGTATATGTACCACATTTTAAAAATCCAGTCCAGCTTTGATGGGCAGCATGGTTGGTTCCATATTTTTGCTATTGTGAATAGAGCTGCAACAAACATTTGGCACGCTGTATTTCAATAAATGTTAAAAAGACACAAATATTGGCCAGGCTTGGTGGCTCAGCCTGTAATCCCAGTACTTTGGGAGTCCGGGCGACTATAATAAAAGATTAGCTGGGTGGTAGCGTGGGCCTGTAGTTCCAGCTACTTGGAAGGATGAGGCAGAAGGATCTCCTGAGCCCAGCAAATTGATGCTGGGGTGGCTGTGAGTGTGCCACTGCACTCCAGCCTGCATGACAGAGTGAGACTACAAATCAAAAAAAAAAAAAAAAGAACCCAAATATTATTTATGGACAGTAATCAGTTGCTGAACTTGTTATACAACTTTGTATTCCCTTGCTGGAGAATAAAGCTAGGCACCTTGACCTTTGCGTCTTTTTAACTTTCAATGTAGATTAACTGGGATACGACAAAATAGCTGCTTTCCTGGAGGACATGTGCTGTTTCTGTTCATTGTGTGTATTTGATGAGCAAGGGGCTTGAAGTCAGAAGACCTGACTCTTCTTGGCTCTACATCTATACAACCTTGGACATGTCGTAGTATCCTCTCTGGCCTTATTTTTGGCAAAATGAAGACTATGATAATGGCGTGTTGTAAAGATTACACAGGATGCATTCATGAACATATTTTATAAACCGTAAGGGGCTATACATTCAATTCATTATGAACCAACAAATGTGCCGCAAGATGATATTCATGTCTAATAATGCCTAATGTTAGAAGGAGGTGAGGCCTTTCATAATGTGTATCAGAGGATGGAATAAGCCTGAACAGGATATAAAATACAACTTCATTTTTTTCTGTGTAGATTGGGAAGGATTATATGATGATTAATTTTGTGTTTCAATTTGTTAAGTTATAGTACCCAGTTGTTTGGACAAACATGTCTACATGTTGCTTTGAGGTATTTTAAAGATGAGATTAACATTTAAACCAGCATACTTTGAACAAAGTAAACTACTCCTTCTTATGTGGGTAGCATCACCCATTCAGTTGAAGGTCTTAACAGACTGAGATCTTCTGAGGAGGATGAAATTCTGCCTCTAGACTCTCTTTGAACTTAAGACTGCAGCATCACCTCTTCCTCAGGTCTCCAGGCGGTCAGCCTGCCCTGCAGATTTTGGACTCACTAGCTCCCACAATTGCATGAGCCAGTTCCTTTAAATCTCTCTCTGTGTTTGTCAGGGTTCTCTAGAGAAACGGAACTCATAGGATGTGTGTATATATCCTGGTGTACACACAAACACACACACACAGTTCTATTTCTCTGGAGAACCTTGAATAATATAGTGCATAAAAGGAAAAACACACAAACAAAATGTTTTCTCCTACTTTCTCAACACAACACAGAACACAAATTTATTAAAACATGTAGGGGTTTTTCCACACCAAGCAATCCTCCACGTCTTGGCCAACACTGACTTGGTAGCCTACAATTCAATTCAATTCTGACACTCCCTGGAGTTAGCACAGATTCCACAAGTTAAGGGCTCAGTCTTACAAAACTACCTCCCTGGTTAGACGCCAAGTGCAAATAGTGTGTTTCCAGATGACCATAACTTCTGTGCGACTTGGTTAGAAATCAGAGGTTCCTGTGACTGCTCCTTGGGTTCAATTATTTGCTAGAATGGCTCACAGAACTTGGAGATGTTTTTGTTTACCTATTTATTATTAAAGGATACAACTCATGAATAGTCAGACAGAAAAGAAACATAAGGCAAGATGGGGGAAGGAGTATGAAGCTTCTAGGCCTCTCAGAGCATGCCACCTTCGTGTGTTCAGCAGCCCAGCATCTCTCTGAACCCTGCAGTTCAGGGATCTTTCTGGAGGCTTCATCATGTAGGCAGGGTTGATTTTACTCCATCTGTAGCCTCCCTCCTCATCCTGGAGCTTGGTGAGTGGGGCTGAATGTTTCAACCTTCTAATTATGATTTGGTCTTTCTGGTGACCAGCCCCTATCCAGAAACCCACCAAGAGTCACCTCATTAGAATAAAAGGTGTTCCTATGACCTAGAAAACGCCAAGAAATTAGCTCTGTGTCAGGAACCAGGATCAAAGAGCAAATATTAGAACAAAAGACACACCTAACAGTCTGATCACTCAGGAGATTACATGTTTTAGGAGCTCTGTGCCAGGAAAAGGGTCACAGACCAAATATGTATATTATATACACATATATATTATATATACATCTTCTTCTTATTTTACATACAGGTGTGTTGTAAAGATTACACAGGATGCATTCATGAACATATTTTATAAACCGTAAGGGGCTATATATCCAATTCATTAGATAAGGGAAAGGAGGTAGGAGGGTGAGAGATTTTTTTTTGTAGCTATTAGGGGGCGAGGAGCAGTGGCCCATGCCTGTAATCCCAGCACTTAGGGACACCAAGGCAGGAGGACTGCTTGAACCTGGAAGTTCAAGACCAGCCTGGGCAACATAGTGAGATCATGTCTTCATTTAAAAAAAAAATTAGCAGGGCATGGTGGCGTGTGTCTGTAGTCCCAACTACTTGGGAGGCTGAGGTGGGAGGGTCCTTTGAGCCCAGGAATTTGAGGCTGCAGTGAGCTATGATCATGTCACTGCACTCCAGACTGGGCAACAGAGTGAGACCCTGTCTCTAAAAATATATAAATAAACAAATAAAGATGTAGTGCCTATTTAAAACAGTGAATTCTGTAGACTTGGGTCAACTCTTTTGCCTGGATATGAAAGCACAATTTTTCCTTTTATAATTTCCCTTGATTTCAGTGAAAGTGTAGGAGGTTTGCCCATTCAAAAAAAAAATGTGTTTTGCTTTCTAGTGTAGGTGTGTTTTAAACATAATTTAGATCATAGTGTATGTACAAATTCACATTCTGTTTTTGTTATATTTATGCGCAAGCAATTTTCTGTGTTGTGACATGGATCTCACTTTTAATGGCTGCATATCCAACCTATTGATATTAACTTATTTACTCATTCCTCTCTTGTTGACACTTGATAGTTGTTGATGTTGTTACTATATTTTTAAATACATAATGCAGTGTAGTAAAGCACAAAAGTTAGAAAGCTTTAGACCTGAGTTTAAATCTCAGAAATGCTACTTTTTATCTGTTTGAGTTAGGACGAATTACTCAGCCACTTTAGTGTGAGATGTGGGCGATACTACTTGTATTCTATAGGCTAGAATCATCAAGTACGATACATATAAAATATCTAGTAGAATACTTGGCACAGAGTAGACATTTAGTAAATGATAGGTATGCAATGTTCAGTCAACTTTAAAGTTCCTAAGGGCAAGCAATCGTTTTATTATTTTCAACACCTAATGTAGTTTATAGTGCATAGAACTCTGTATGTGTTTGCTTTAGTGAGTTTTGCAGAAATATATATTATTTCCTTAAGTGGAATTACTGGGTTTAAGGGTATAAAGAGGTAAGGCTCTTGGAACATGCTATATGTTAGTTTGTACCTGGCTAGTGGTGGGTGAAATTGGATGGGTCACCAACGTTGGATTTCCTGGGGATTGCTTATTTTAGAAGCATGTTTGCAAGTGTGGTGGTTTGGGTTTTTGGTGGTTGCTTCTGATTTAGCTGTTTTGGTGATAAGTATATCTACAATAAAATTTTAGTTGTGATGTAATTTCTGAATATGTACAAAACAATTACAAAGGTGATTATTTACTATTGTTTCTATGGAAGATCAAGCAATATCTCCCCCCTTTAAAGCACTTAACAGTTTCACTCTGTGGTTACAGATATTTTCCCTACTTGTCAGTAAAGCCTTTGAAAATAGAGTTCTTTTTTGAGTCATTTTTGTTAGCCCTTTTTATATGTCCACAATTCCCAAGAGGGTATCTTGCAAGTATTTCTAGCAGGTTTTCAACACTTTTTGAAAAAAGGAAGACAGGTTGAAGTCTCCTACAAAGTAAACAAGTATTTAGTAACAGAAGTTGTTTACATTTTGCTACTGTTTCTTCTCTATAATGTAGACAAACTGGAATATAATTTCTAAATCTATACTCTTCAGTGTAAGAATAATATGGCAAAATTATTATTCTACATTGGTGTTTCCTTATTTCATGATACTCATTTCTGAGCTAGCTTCAGAATCATTGCCAACTTCCCTAACATCCCATAAACAAGTGAATTACTGAAGCACGTCACCTTCAAACATGAGTGTGTGAGAAAGAACACCTGAAATTGGTGCCAAGGGTGAATTCTGCTTGCTTAGTCACCACCTGATTTCATCAATGGGGTTGGGCAACGGACCTGCTTTTGGGATGCGCTGTGGCTTTGGCTTAACCTTCCAATGACGTCACCCTGGGATGCGACTGGGTCAAGAGGCCCCGAGGGAGGGTGGTGATATGCGTGGTGCATGTCAGAGGCTGAGCTCAGGTCCTGGCACTGCCACCTACCAGCGAGTGAGCTGGACAAGTTTATCAGTCTCATTGCCTTTGAGTGAAGAAAATTGTGCTGTAGCTCCAAAGTTCTTTTTACTTCTCAACATTTGTGAATCAAATTGTTAGATTGTACTTTTCAGTGCATAGAATCAACAGATGCCCATTCCTCACCCCCACAAAAGCCATTGATGTGAGCAGTTTAAAGACAAATGGGACTTCTGAAAATTGTATTTTAAAGTGATATCTAATGAATACCTGGAATGTTTGCGTGTGGACATAGTGACATAGATTCATACAGATGTCATATATTAGCATTTCTGTTGTAATTCTCAGAATTCTCCCTAGAAGTTACGGGGGATTTGTGCTGTGGGGTGGGGGATAGCTATTAGGTATTCTCTTAAGTGTACCAGCTGCTGCTGAAGTCTCCCTGCTCCTACTCTTAGCTCCGAGGGTAACATGAAAATTGAATTATTGCTACTCTTTCTTCTGAGAACCACAGCCAAATGCTATGCTACTGCATATTTATGTTTTCTATAAAGCTATTTGTAGACACGACTGTAAATAGTAAGATATAATGGGATGCACAGTGGATGATGAAATTAATGCTCTTGGTTGCTTGATATTTACGGAAAGAAATAAATAATGAGATTGAGCTAAAGGTTATCCCCAGCAGTAAAGAAAAAGGTCACTTGAGTTTATGCACAGCAATAAACTCCTTTGAAAAGTGGTTTCTGTGAGACACATGGCTAGTTTGAATTCTTTTGTTGTTGTTGTATATAGAGCATACAGTTCAACTTTTCTTTATAATTTATTTTAAAATATGTAAAACCTGGCCAGGCACAGTGACTCAAGCCTGTAATCCCAGCACTTTGGGGGGCCGAGCCAAGAGGATTGCCTGAGCCCAGGGGTTCGAGACCAGCCTGGACAACTTGGTGAGACCTCATCTCTACACTATATCAAAACAATTAGCCGGGCATGGTAGCGGGTGCCTGTAGTTCTGGCTACTTGGAAGGCTGAGGTGGAAGGATCGCAGGAGCCCAGCAGGTCGACGTTAGGGTGGCTGTGAGAGTGACACTGCACTCCAACCTGGGCAACAGAGTGAGACTCCGACTCAAAAAAAAAAAAAAAAGTAAAACCCAGCCTGACGTCTTAGCTGAACTGCCTAATAAGACTGTAGAAATAAGTCATTACATTTGGGGGATGGAAACTAGGAGAGGCGACTGAATAAGATGAAAAA
Organism: Tarsius wallacei; assembly: GCA_963574415.1. NCBI lineage: Eukaryota > Metazoa > Chordata > Mammalia > Primates > Tarsiidae > Tarsius > Tarsius wallacei. Next base: position 7,187 of record CAUYQG010112189.1, on the reverse strand, counting down.
CAATGAAGCAGAACAACCAGAGAAGCTTGTTTTCAGGGGGTCGAGTTGTAGAAAGAACACTAACAATTTCTCTTTTGTTTATTTGAAATAAATATAACACAATCAAAGTGTATAAAGCACAAATTGTAATGCTGAAAAAGAAGACAGAGAACAGTTATAATTGTGATCTTTATACAGAGAGATTTTCCAAATTTGAAGATCTTGTAAACATTCCTTTGGGAAATTTCAAAATTAGAATATATATATCAAGTATCATTAGGCTTGGACTCAAGTGCTAAGTGGTACAGTTACACCTAGAACAGCAAGATGGCTCCATGATAATTAAAGAGAATAAATTCCTTAAAAGAATTATTAAAAATGAAAGCTTTTGGCCAGGTATGGTGGCTCACACCTTTAATCCCAGCACTTTAAGAGGCTGAGGTGGGAGGACTGCTTGAACCCAAGAGTTTGAGACCAGTCTAGGCAACATAGTGAAACCTCACCTCTACAAAAAATTTTTTTAAAAAATTAGCCAGGTGTAGTGATGTGTGCCTTTATAAAGTCCCAGTTACTCAGGAGGCTGAGGCAAAAGAATTCCCTGAGCCCAGAAGGTTGAGGCTGTGGTGAGCCATGATTATACCACTGCTTTCCAGCCTAGGCAACAAAGTGAGACCCTGACTCAAAAAATAAACAAATAAATAAAAATGAAAACTTAGAAACTGTGCATGCCCCTCAATCCAGAAATTTCACAACCAAGAATATATCCTAAGGAAATATAGATACAAGTAACTATTTTCTTGACGGTGTTTGCTCCGGTTTTATTTATATATTTTTAAAAAGGAAATAAAAACTAGAAACAATTCACATTAATAAAGAATGGTTTATATAAATTGTGGCACATCGTACAATAGAAGAATGCTTTAATGATTTGGGGCAGAGGTAGGAACTATTTATTGCAGGAAATAGAGGGAGGAAGAGGATGAACATTTTGACTTCCTTGACCTCTGGAAAATTTTGAAATAAATGAAGTTTATTTTGGCAATCTTCCAACTTTCCCTTCTGCTCTTCTCATCTCTTGGCATCTCTTTCTTTAGGGTTCTAAAATCCTCAAGCTAATGCAATCATTGTAACACCTTGAACTTCTCTTTCCTAAACCATTTATGATCTTTTTTTCTTACCTTCTTCATTAAATCCACAGAAACTCTAAAAAGATTCAGGGACTTTGTTTGTGGTTTTTTGACAACCACAGTCACAGCAGCAGTGCTTGGGCACTGTGGTGAAGGGCTGTGGTTTGCTAAAAGGAGATGATCTTCAGAAAGTCCGAAGTCAGTGCTTGCCTGCAGTATTTTTCACAGGACTAGATCACATTTATTCTCTGCAATAACAGTAGCAAATGACTGGTATTTTCAGTGGCAAACGGCCCCACCTCTCCACCGGCAAGACAAATCATACGCAGTTAAAAGCAGAAAAGGGCATCAAACACTATAAGGTTGTTTGTTGGTGTGTTTTCATTTTATTTTATTTTTTAATACCACAAGGACGTAATTATGTCTGGTTATATTTTGTCTTAATCTTTCAAAGCACTTTTTAATCTCCTTTCATTGTATGCTTATAATCACCTGTGCGGAGGGGAGACGAGGTACCTATTGCTTCCATTTGAGAAATGATGAGACTGAAACACAAAGAGTTAATTGCAGAGTAGTAACAAGACCCAGGATGACTGACTCCGTGCTAGACATTTTATCTTGTAGATCACAAGCAGGAGCCCCTGGTAGCCGGTGAATGATTACTGTAGAAGCTAGGCAGAATTTGAAACCATTCCCAGGAACTTAGCCTGGGCTTGTCGTTTCAAAGTTACATTTAAAAAAAATCAAAGCAGCTGTTTGTCCTTGAAAGGAGTGCAGAGTTTTGCGTGCTGTGATAATAAAACCATCCAGACTGGTGGTTTTTAAAATTAGGGGCAGTTGGCCTCCCCACCCTCACCCTGCTCCCCGGGGACATCTGGCAATGTCCGGAGACATCTTTGGTTGTTGAAAATGGGAGGCAGTGTGACCAGCAGCTAGTGGGTAGCAGCCAGGGTTCTTGCTAAACATCCCACCGTGCACAGGACAGCCCCCCTTAACAAAGAATGATCCAGCTGTCAGTGCTGATGGTGCTGAGGGTGAGGAGTCCAGCTTTAGACTGTCTCTCTGCCTTGGTTAATGGTGGCTAGCTTGTTCTCAGTTTGCCACACGATTGGTCTCTGCTATCAGAATTATATACACTGTTGATGGGCAAAACTCTAAAAAAGGGAGTCTGATAATGTACCCCCTTTGTGCCCCACATCTGGTACTTTCTCATCATTCTTCATCCTTTCTCTCAATCTTTGTTCCCCAGCTGTCATCATCCCCACCTCCCGGGCCAGCATTTGGCTTAATTCATATGCCCATGTGTCTCTTTAACTTTCTCTCTCTTTGACATCAAATGTACACAGTTCAGCTCTACTCTGGTCCTATTTTCTTGCTCTCTGAGCGAGAACACTGAGCCTGGCAGACACTCAGTGGTGGGTGGAGCTTCAGGCACCAGACATGCCACCCGGAATGTTGGTTGGGCCTCTCTGGGAACTGCCTGTCTCTGAGCTTCTGCTATAATTTTTGGAAGAATGGTTGGATGGAGGAGGCAGAAGCCTGGCCTGAATGTCTTAGAAAAAACTCACAGGTGAATCTTCTTACTTCTGAAAGGAGGGTTAATAATTATATTCCACACTCACCTACAAGTTGTAACTCTTATTTGTGTAATAGCAATGAACTCTGTGAATAGTGATCTCTGGCCATGCGGATATTTTCAGTTTGCTCTCAATGGCAGAGTCGAATTTACTAAGAGGACCACTTGGAGTATTAGAGGGGCTTTCTGATTTTTTTGTGGGGGAAGGGGAACAGAGGACCAAGTAATTTTGTTATTTTTTTTCCCAGAAGAATGCTGACATGGATGAGAAACATTATTTGTATCTCAGTGATAAAGATTAGAACTACATATTCTTAACACTTGACTTCTTGAATGCAACGAACCCCACCATGACTATTTTAATCAGTCTATTTAGGGTTTGTTCTGAGCTAGGCAAAATGTATCAGTCACCTACCCAGCAGTTCTTAAAGTGTGGTCCACAGACCCCTGGGTGCTCCTGAGAATCTTTCAGAGGGTCTCCAGAGTCCAAACTCTTTTTAGAATAATATTGAGATAGTATTTGCCTCCCTCCACCCATGCCACTCTTCTGACTAATTTTGCACTGATAATAAAAAGCAGTGATAGTGAGAACTGCGGGTGCCTTGGTCCAAATCAAGGCAGTGGCCCTAGAGTATACTAATTGTCTTTATACTCTTCACCCAAGGTAGTTTCACTTAAGAAGTGCCTTGTTGAAGTTATAAAGATGATTAATCTTATTAAATCTTGACACTTGAGTACCCATCTTTGAACATTCTGTGTGTTACAATGGCAAGAACACAGAAAGCACCATTGCTACATGTTGAAATACAAAAGTGCAATGGTTGCCTTGCAGAAATCACTTACACAGTTGTTTGAGTTACAAGCCAAACTAGCTAGTTTTTTTGGTGGAATACCCATCTTTACTTGAAAGAACAACTGACAAACTTGGGTATTTGGCAGAAGTTTGATAAAAAATAAATGAAGTGGACCTGTCATTTCAAGGAAAAAAAACCTGACAGTATTTCGTTGAAGACAAAATTTGAGTTTTCAAACAAAAATTAGAATTTTGGAAAACTTGTATTCACCACTGTGAGTCTGAAAATGTTCTAGTTCTAAAATACTTTTCTTTTTTCTTATTTTTTTTGAGCTGGGGGTCTCACTTTGTCACCCAGTTTGGAGTACAGTGGCATGATCACAGCTCACTGCAGCTTCGACCTCCTGGGCTCAGGTGATTCTTCCACCTCTGCCTCCTAAGTAGCCGGGAGTACAGGTACACACCACCATGACTGGCTAATTTTTTGATTTTTTTTGTAGAGGTGAAGTCTCATTATGATGCCTAGGCTGGTCTCAAACTTCTGGGCTCAAGCAATCCTCCCACCTCAGCCTCCCAAAGTGCTGAGATTACAGGCATGAGCCACTGTGCTTGGTTGTTTTCTGAATTTTTAATAATAGCCATCCTGACTGGTATGATATGGTATCCCATTGTAGTTTTGATTTGCATTTCTCTGATGATTAGTGATGCTGAGCATTTTTTCATATGTTTGTTGACTGTTTCTGTATCTTCCTTTGAAAAGTATCTGTTCATGCTCTTTGCCCATTTTTAACCCCCATCCCCCCATCAACCGTCAATTCAGTTGAGTTCCTTATAGATCATAGATGTTAGGCGTTTGTCAAAGGCATAGCTAACAAATATTTTCCCCCCATTCTGTGGGTTGTCTCTTTAATCTCTTAATGGTTTATTTTGCTATGCAGAAGCTTCTTAACTCGATAAGGTCCCATCTGTCACCTTCAGTTTTTGCTGCATTTGCTTTTGAGAACTTGGCCTTGAATTCATTGCCTACTCTGATGTCTAGGAGGAGTTACTTAGGTTTTCTTTTAAGATTTTTTTTTTTTTTGAGTTGGAGTCTCACTTTGTCGAGTACAGTGGCGTGATCACAGCTACCGCAGCCTTGACAGCTGGGTTTAGGAGATCCTTCCACCTTAGCCTTTCAAGTAGCTGGAACTACAGGCACGTGCCACCACACCCAGCTATTTTTAAAAATTTACTGTAGAGACAAGATCTTGCCACATTGCCCAGGCTGGTCTTGAACCCCTGGCCTCAGACAATCCTTTGGCCTCTGCCTCCCAAAGTGCTGGAATTATGGGGATGAGCCTAAGATTCTTATAGTTTGAGGTCTCACATTTAAATAAAAGACTAGTCTGATGAGATGAATGGTGATATTCATGAAAGTGACTTTCAAATATTATATAAGAAAATGTGTCAATATTGGAAAGATCTGAATAAGTCTATGACCAATGAATGATGTTACTAAGTGCTGTATGGGAGAAAAGTCCATTTAAAGTGCAAGAAAGACTAGTGGATTTTACTGTGACAGGGTAGGAAAAGATCACTGATATAGTTTCAGGTTCTGTAGTGCAAATAACCTTTAAAGAACTACTATTTATTGAGTTTTGATATGGTATCAAATAGTAATATCAACAATCACCTAAAAAAAAACCTATTAAAACATTCCGACTACATATCTGTTTAAGGCCAAATTTTCTGCATATACTTCAACCAAAACAACATATTGCAACAGATTGAATGCAGAAGTAGATATGAGAATCCAACTGTCTTGTATTAAGCTAGACTTTAAAGAAATTGGCAAAATGTAAAATAATACCTCTTTTAGTAATAATTTTTTGTTTTAGAAAAAGTAGCTGTCATAAAAATGTTATTTATGTTGACATGTAATGGGTTTATTAATGTTATTTTAAAATAAATATTTAAAATGTGTTTCTTTCAATTTATAATACAGTACATTATTATTTATTTATTTTTCTTTTACAGTTTTGGGGTGCATGTAAGTATTTGCAATATAAGTAAATTGCATGCAGGTGAGGTTTGGGCTTCTAGTGAGTCTTCTCTCTCCCTAGTAATGGACATGGTACCTAATGGATGGGTACCATCCTTCCCAGCCTTCTCTTTCCCTCCCTCGTTTAGCAGTGTCGCAACAAGTTTAGCACTTGTTCCCACTTTTGTGCTCATGTGCCCAATGTTTAGGGCTCGCTTATGAGTAGGAACATATGGTATTCCGTTTTTTTGTTTCTGTGGTCTCTAGCTGCATCCATGTTGCTGCAAAGCACACGATTTTGTTCTTCTTTATGTCTGAGTACTATTCCATCATGTATAGGTACCACATTTTCTTTATCCAGTCCCCTTTCGATGGGCATCTGGGTTGGTTACATGTTTTTTTGTTATTGTGAATAGTGCTGCCATGAATATACAGACATGCAGGTATCTTTTTTGGTGGAATGATTTATGTTCCTCTGCGTATATGCTCAGAAGTGGAATGGCTGGATCATATGGTAGTTCAATTTTTAGTTCTTTGAAAAAGCGCCACACTGCTTTCCACAAAGGTTGAGCTGGCTTACATTTCCACCAACAGTGTGGGAGCTTTCCCTTTTCTTCACAGTCTCACCAACACATGTTGTTTTTTGGACTTTTTAATGATAGCCATTCTGACTGTTGTGAGGTCTAGCTCCTCGTAGTTTTTATTTGCATTTCTCTGATGATTAGTGAAGCTGAGCATTTTTTCATATGTTTGTTGGTTGCTTGTATGTCTTTCTGTGAAAAGTATCTGTTCATGCCCTTTGCTCACTTTTTAAAGGGGTTATTTATTTTTTTCCTCTGTCAATTCATTTGTGTTTCTTGTAAATCCTGGATGTTAGGCCTCTGTTGGATGTATAGCTTGTAGATATTTTTTTCCCCATTCTGTGGGTTGTCTCTTTATTCTCTTGATTATTTCTTTTGCTGGGCAGAAAGTTTTTTAGCTTGATAAGGTCCTATCTTAGTTTTTGCTGCATTTGTTTTTGAGGACTTGGCCATGAATTCATTGCCCAGTCCGATGTCCACATGGGTGTTCCCTAACTTTTCTTCTAAGATTTTTATGGTTTGAGGTTTCATGTTTAAGTCCTTGATCCATTTTGAGTTAATTTTTGTATATGGTCCTAGGTAGGGGTCCAGTTTCATTCTTCTGCATATGGCTAGTCAGGTTTTTCAGTACTATTTGCTAAAAATCCTTTCCTTTTCCCAATGTTTGTTTTTGTCAAAGATGAGTTGGTTTAAGGTCCATGGTTTTATTTCTGGATTCTCTATATGTCTATTTTTGTACCAGTACCATGCTGTCTTGGTTACTATCAGTAAATACTAATAGTGAAAATCCACATCACAGAGAGTATAAAGGGTCCTGAGGTCAAAAGTTTGAGAACCAGTGATCCAGAAAAACATAAATTGCCATATGATTAGTGCAATATGGATCCCTTTGATGCACATATGAACTATTCCCTTTCCTCATTTAAGGACACTGATGACTACATTTGGATGATACTTTGTACTTTCCAAAGTGAAGTGTCTTCACATGCATCACCAAGTTAATCCTTTGAGCAATCCTATTGGTCAGGTATCATTTACTCCATGTTACACTAAAGAAAATTGAGGGACTGGCCATGGTAGCTCACGCCTGTAATTTCAGCACTTTGGGAGG
>CAUYQG010112188.1:0-52229 GCA_963574415.1 Tarsius wallacei | reverse complement strand
CTAATTGTAATCACTCTCTCGTCCTCAGAGGAAAACTGCATCAAATTTTATTTTTATCATGTACATGCTTTCTTAAAAGTGAGATACCACCTAACTCCAGTAAGAATGGCCATCATTAATAAAACAACAACAGATGCTGGCGAGGGTGCAGAGAAAAAGGAATGCTTTTACACTGCTGGTGGGAATGCAAACTAGCGCAACTTCTTTGGAAGACAGTGTGGCAATTTCTGAAAGAACTAGAAATTGACCTTCCATATGATCCAGCAACCCCCCTATTGGGAATATACCTGAAGGAACTCAAATATTTCTATAAAAAAGATACCTGCACACGCATGTTTGTTGCAGCTGTATTCACAATAGCAAAAATATAGAACCAAACATGCTGCCCATTGAAGCTGGACTGGGTAAAAAAAATGTGGTACATATACACATTGGAATATTATGCCGTCATAAAGAAGGACAAACATATGGACTTCACAGCAACTTGGATGGATTTAAAGTTGATCATACCCAGTGATCTATCACAGAAACAAAGAACAGAGTACCATATGTTTTCACGCATAAGCGGACCTTGAACAATTATCATAATACTGTAAGAAAGGGATTGGCAGTAGTGGGAAACTGCCAGGGGAGGGGGGGTGGGATTGGCAGTTGAGGGAAACTGCTAGGGGAGGGAGGGGCACACCTCATCAAGAAAGGTACCTGCATAATCAACGTTTATATACCTAACCCTGAATTGTACCCCACAACTTTAAAATTTAAAAAAAACTAAAAAAAAAAAAAATGGCTTATATGTATAAAATTGTAGCCAATATTTGACTCAGTATTATATATTTTTGAACTACAAATATACTACAGTATTTACTCTGCCACCATTTGCTTTCTTTTTTTCTTCTCCCAAAGGTATGTATTGTGGCATTCATCACATTTGCTTTTGTACCTCTAGTTCAGCAGTTAGCAAACTAAGGCCAATGGACCAAATCTCACCTGCAAGCTGTTTTGTTTTACAGCCTGTGACCTATTGTTTTAATCTTAAAGTTTTGTTTTGTTTTGTAAAGAACAAGTATCTATGAGTGAGAACATGTGTGGTATTCAAAGCCTACAATGTGTACTTTCTATATGCAAAAGTTTTCTGTACTTCATGTTCACAGCTATTCAGTAATCATTTTATTGACTTACGTAATGTATGAGCATTAATTCAATGACCTTGGTGGAACTTGGATTAGTTACAATTATTTTTGGTTTTGTGTCATTGGCTTTTGCTGTTGTTGTTTTGCTACGGCAACATCTTATGTATATCCTGATGGTCGTTAAATGAGTGGACTGCCTGAGCCCGCGGGTTCGAGACCCGCCTGGGCAATTTGGCGAGACCTCATCTCTACAATAAATCAAAAAATTAGCTGGGCCTGGTAGCGCACGCCTGTAGTTCCAGCTCCTCGGAAGGCTGAGGCGGAAGGATCGCCGGAGCCCAGCAGGTCGAGGCTGCGGTGGCTGGGAGCGGCCACTGCACTCCAGTCTGGGCGACGGAGTGAGACTCCAGCTCAAAAAAAATAAAAATAAAAAAAAATAAGAGACGGTATATTTATGTTACATGTCTTTGCATTTTTACTAGGTTTCAACTTGATTGGACAAATGGTACTCGACTAGCAAAGTGTAAGTGTATTCATCCCAACCTATCCCTGACAACACTTGGAATTCACCTGTTATAAATATGTATCTCATTGTGGTTTTTAGTTTCACTTCCCAGATTTATCCATGGGAGCAAATGGCTCTTCAGATATTTTTTGGCCTGTCATGTTTCATGTCTCTAGAATGCCTGTTCATTGCTCTTGCCATATATCTATTAAGTTGTGTTCTTTTCTCATTGATTTGTGATTCTTTATAAAATTTTAATATTAATTATTTGTAGGCTAATTTTATTGCAAATATCTGTTTCATTTTGTGACTCATCATGACCTTATTGTGTTTTGCTTGTTAAACATATATTTTTAACTGGAAGGTATGTGAATTCTTTAACCATTTCCTTTATAGTTGTAAATATTTTGCATTTTAATTGAAAAAAGCATTTCCTAACCTAAATAAAGAACTACTTATCTTAGATTTTTCTCATTTAAGTTTCATCTGAGCTATGCATCTGTTATAAGGTAGGAATTCAATTTAATATTGTTTCTCTGCACAACCAACTATGTATTTATATATTTTCCTATTCCTATGCCAATACCATATCGTATTCATATCTATAATTTTATACTGTCTTGATATTGTAAAAGAAATACTTTCATCTGCTGCCTATATAAATGTGTTTGCTTTACTTGTTATTTATTCTTCCACATACATTTTATTTTCTTTTAATTTAATTTATTATTATTATTGTTGTTGTTATTATTATTATTGTCAGAGTCTCACTCTGTGGCCCAGCATGGAGTGCACAGGCAAGATCATGACCATCATAGCCTCGATTTGCTGGGCCCAGGCAAACCTTTGGCCTCAGCCTTCCAAGCTGCTGGAACTCCAGGTGGGCATCACCACACCTGGCTAATTTCTTTTATTTATTGTAGAGACAAAGTCCTGCCAGGTTGCCCAGGTTGGTCTCAAAACCCTGGACTCTGGCAATCCTCTGACCTCTGCCCCTAAAGCGCTGGGATTACAGGAATAAGCCATCACGCTTGGCCTTTCCACATATATTTTGAAATCAGCTTGTCATGTTTCTTGTAAAACTCTGTTAGGATTTTTATTAGAATTGGATCAAATTGAATGATCTAATTGCATATTAGTATATACAATGTTGGCTTTATTACGGCATTACTTTTCTTATCTATAACATTGCTCTCAATTTGATGTATTTTTATATGCTATTTTATATCTTTTTCTGTACACCAAGCACCAAAAAGCTACTTCCACATTCGAGGTGCCTCTTTCTTCCAAATAAATGCCTTTCTCAATTGCCACCATATCAGGAAGTCGTGTTGAATACTATTTCAAAATTTATCCGGAATCTGACCACTTATCACTACCTCACGCCACCACCAATTGTCTCAAAATTTGATTGTTGCAAATAGTCTCCTAAGTGATCTTCCTTTTCCATCCTTAATTCTGCAAGTGAAAAATAACTCAGATTATGTCACATCATTGTTCTAAATCCTCTACTGTCTTCTCATCCAGAATAAAATTTGAAGACATTAAAATGAACAACATGGTCTTATATCATGAAATACTGTTACCATTATGATCTTTCATCTGCTATTTGCATCCTTGCTTAATATGTTCCAGTACTCTGGCCTTGCATAATTCTGTTTCAGGACCTTTGCACATGCATGTCTCTCTGTCTTAGATAGTCTTACCCTTACATTCTACAATTCTTACTGATGTGTCAGCTTATTCATGAGGTCTTTCCTGACCTCCCGATTTCCTTTATAAAACCTCCATGTTCTCTATTTCTTGCCACTTATTTTTTTCCACGGCACTTATCATTTCATATACTTTATGTTGTACTTATTTTGTTAAAAACAATATGAACTCTACAAAGTCAAAGATTTTTGTCTATTGTTTTAACAGTATCTATCCGCTCCACCATAATTTCAAGCATGTAATGGGAGTATTATGAATATTTGTTGAATGTATGAATGAGTAACTGAAGAAACAAATATAGAAATAAACATACATTAATATGTGGATATTCTAAATATTTAGAAATCATATCAGCAAGTGATTGTCCTGGCAAAAAGATAAAATACGGTATTTGCCTTTCATTAACATTTGTATATAGAGTCAATAACAAGGTATTTTAATTGAACAGCAAAGGTTTTTTAACAACTTACACAGTAAAGTGAACATAAGGGGCTGTGAAAATGAGGTCACAGTGTATAACCTCCACTGTTTAATTTCACTTGGTGCTGTCACTTAATCTACTAAAGTAACTGGATATTTCTGGCCATGAAAACCTTTTCTCATGCTTCTATAGAGCCTCACATTTTGTTTTTCTTTCATTTCCCTCCTTGTTCTTTCAGGCTAATTTGTCTCCTTTGAAATAATCCACCTCATTTGTTTACCTTACAGAACACAACAGTGAGTCACTGATGAAAAAAATAATAGTATCTTCATTACACCAATGTATCCGCATCTTAATGTCTTCCACATCTTTCTAAATTTAATATTTCCCCCAATAGTTATCATAATACATCCATTTATTTTTATCGCGAAGTATTTTAAAGACACTGAAGGTGGCATTAAACATAAAACCCTCAGGTTACACCAACGTGATAACAAGACTATAGAGGAATGATTTTGGACACATATAAAATAGCTGAATCATGGACTTTTGCATAGCAAACAAGACTTTCAATCTATACCATACTAGAAATCTTCTTTCTGAATAAAAGGCAAAATATGGGAGCATAATTTCCTACCTTTACAGCCATTCACCTACCTTTCTCACAAAGTTCATTGGAAGAGAATGGGAGCAGAATAGTCCAAATTGTACAGCCATCAACCTGTCTTTTTCATAAAATTTATTGGAAAAGAAATCTCATCTTAAGGGCTAACACTGAACACATCTGTACCATAAAAACGACAACTATAGATAGTTTTATATTTTGAACACCTGGACTTAAAGTGAAATTGAAAACTTCTTCTTTTTGGTATGAAAGTTTGTATGATAACAGTGACTATAATATTAAACCAACAATTGTAGAACACTTGCTTTGCTCAAGCGCTGTCTTAAACACCTTAGATATGTTTGGTTTCATTACATACTTTATTATAGACATGCGTATACCAAACTAACATCCTATTTTTCACAAATGAAACTCCTGAAGCTTAAAGAAAGCAAATGAATTACTAAGGGTCATTCAACTACTAAATGAGAGTCAGAAATCGGAATTAAGTATTTTTCCTCATTATAATAATTATATATTGTGTGTTTCTGGTATAAGGACTCAGTCATTAAGAAAAACAGTAGGAGGAGTGAAATGCCATAAATCCAATGATAATGTCTTCCTATACCCCCAAAATAAAGAGAAAGTCTGTAAATGACCAGGATTGTAATAGTTCCCTTATTTTTATCATACTAGTGGTTTTGCAGATTTAATGAGAAAGAGTGGAGTTAATGTTACTAAAATTACAGAGTATATTATTTCAAATTGAGTGCTTGGCAAAGTATAGCTAATAATTTAACCTAGTTGTGCCTTATAAACACCTACATTAAAGAAACTTTCTCTGGTATTTTAATTATAAACTAAATTCATATTTTTAGTCAAGAATATGAGGGTTAGAAAACAATTAGCTTTAAGCTGGGCATGGTAGTTCCGGATATTCAAGAGGTAGAGGCAGGAAGATTGTGTGAATCCAGGACTTCAGGGATATAGTACACAATGATCACACTTGTGAATAGCCAAGCGATATGCCCTGGGCAATATAGTGAGACCTAACCCCTAAAAATATTTTTTTTTGAAAAAGAAAGAAGCAGCTTTCAAAGCATTACCCTAGAAAAAGCTAATCTTAATTTTGGTATGCCATGTTGAATTACTTGGATCAAACAAAAAGAAAACACTGAGCTAATCAAAAACTGCCATCTTACACTAAAATTACATATTGCTTAAAAAGTTGTAAATCTGAATTCAAAGGTATAGAAATATATATGTTACTATATATGATTCATATATATACAATATATAACTAATATATAAAATAACTGATATATATAAACTCTGAGTTAAATATTTTAATTTATGAATGCAGTGTCATATGACTAGTACATATCATTTCCCAAGGTTTGTTTTTCATTTTTTCCTCAGTTTGGTGTAATAGGAATATCAGGGATGATTTTTTCCCCCAGAAGAGGCAGAAGATGGGGAGACAGATGGATGCTACTTGCATCTAATCAGTAGAAGCCAAGTATGCTGCTAAATATTCTACAGTGCACAGGACAGCCTCCCACACCAAAAAATTGTCTGTCTCAAATTTCAGTAGTTCTGAGGTTAAGAAACCCTGGTGTAGTTGTATAATACAATATTTTTCTTGAAATATGATTCGTCTGAGCTGAATGAATCTTGTGAAACTATATCCAAAGTGATACTTTGTAATTATGTTGTCTTTTATAGAGAACGTTGTCAGTTCAAGAATCAGCCCAGAATCATAAAATGTCTAGATGCCTAACACATTATGCTTAGATATATTTGCAAAAAGTCAGGATGAATAAAATCATTTTATGAAACAGGCAATAAAATAACTTGTATTAAATACTACATGCTTTAAAAATTAAGTTCACAATTTGACATAGAGACAAAAACAATTCAATAAAAGTAGCTACTGTAACTAATTGACATCTTAGTTTTCATACATTCATTCCTACACAACCTTTTCAACTTTTACTTGCTTAGAAAATTGATGTCTTTTTGAATTCCAGTGAACTGCATAGTTTTGTTTCATAAATTGTCCCCCTAATTCAAAAAGTCTGGACAAATTTCAGTTCCTTATTGCCAGCAACAGAATTACATCAGAAAATTAGGATTCGTGTATATTAAAGGCATATGATTATTAACATTTTATTAATACATGCTAGGGGCTAACACATATTGTTCTGTATGTCATTTTCTATCAGACCTTAGTACATCAAATAGCTAAAAACTGACTTTTGCCTTGTTATCAGCTTTCATCCATAGAGACTGTATCACACATGCGAGTGGTAATTGTGTTTTAAAATATGAAGAGTCATCTATCTTATCTTGAGGTGTCCAAACAGCAGATCAGAGATCAATGGGCCACCACATTGAAGAAGTGAGTGTAGACTAATCAGGAAAGCTTGGGGTTCTTCCATCCTGCTTAACTAGGGAGGATTTGCTTTTTGTCTGTTAAAGTTTTAATTTGTTCAAAGACAGTATATTAACCCCAAGAGCTGAAAAACCAGTATTATCAAACACTTTATTTCAGAAAGATATACGAGATGTTTAACAATGACAACAATCCTCATTAAGGAGTATTAACGTTGTGCTATAAAAGTTTTCGTGATTAGCCAGGACAGACTATATCTGGGGAGTTATTGCTAAATTTAACATTACAGAGTGTGTTTGTCTTCGACAGTGTACACACACACACACACACACACACACACACACACACACACAGACATTTTTAAAATCTCACTTTTCTTCATGTGAGTAGTTGTGATCTAAACTACACTGGCAGGAGAGGAGTCTTTTTTTTTTTTTTTTTTCGAGTTGGAGTCTCACTCCATCACTCAGGCTGGAGTGCAGTGGCACACTCACGGTCACCCAAGCGTCGACCTGCTGGGCTCCAACAATCCTTCCACCTCAGCCTTCCAAGTAGATGGAACTACAGGTACGTGCCACCATGCCTGGCTAATGTTTTTTTATTTATTGTAGAGATGAGGTCTCACCACGTTGCTCAGGCAATCCCCTCACCTCGGCCTCCAATAGTGCTGGGATGACAGGCTGAGCCACCGAGCCTGGCCTACATTCTGTCTTCTCTATTTGAATTCAGCAGTGATTGTTTATTTTTTGTCTTCCCAGGACCAATTATTTCTGTCTGTTTGTCAAAGACTCTGTACTTGTAGCTAGAGCAGGGAGACTTCTAGAACCTTGCTTTCTTGGCCACTAAAGAATGAAAAGAAAAATTAAAGCTAAGATGTTGGAATCTTTCCCTTGAAGTTTTCAAATTGTTTTTGGAAAAGATGTGTCTCTGCATGTATCTTTGCAAAACATGGAAAAGAGTAACTGAAGATGTCTGCACTTTAAGGAGAAAATCTATGGAGATAAACAAAGTCACTCATGGAATGAGAAGAAAAGACAGAGCTGCAGAGAGATTACTAAGCATTCTGGTTTTCAGTCACCTCTGCCTTATTTATGCTTTTTTGTTTGTTTGTTTGCTTGTTTGCTTCAGTGGTCCTGTTGAGTCTACAAGACACTCATTATCTGAATTTTGTGCATATGAATATATGCTTTTTATGAATCCCTTTTTAAAATCACGCTTCTATAAGGGCATTTTTTCCCCTCTCGATTATCTTCACGGAATGACATTTTTGTCTTGTCATCTAGATCTACATAGCTGTGCGGATTTCTATGACAGCCATATGAAAATTACATTTGTAGAAAATTATGAAGTCAGTAAAGCAGGGTAAATTACTAAAGTGGGAAAAAATGTCATCATTTTTTCTGTATCCTTCAGTTGTATATATGTATAAGTATTTTGTAAGTTTATACAAATAAATAACTAAATTATAGAATCACAGAATCAAAGAATATTAGAACCAAAAGTAACGTACAAGAACAGGGAATCTAAGTCAGTAATTTTAACAGAGAGACAAAGATGTAATATTTGTACAAGATTATTTAAGATAAAGCTGACAGAATAACAGAGAAGAAGGCAGAATCTATTAACACAAAAATATAGTAATTTCTGAAGTGAATAAACTGGCAAATTAATATCTTTTAGATTAAGGAAGATTGAATGGCAGATGGCACCTTGCAGATGTAAATGTATCAAAAAAGGATATTATTGGTCTTTAGGTATAAGTGAAATTGATTTCTTAACATCACAAGTATTCATAATTTGTCTTCCGTTTTCATTCATTTGATGTTTTTCACAAATATGATTCAGTATCTCATTCCTCAATTTTTAGACTCTAAAAAAAAATGATAGGTTTTAATAAGCCACACTGTGAATTGCTAACCCCTGGGCAAAAGTTTATGTATCGATGTTTGAACTTTTGACATTTTCTCCAAAGTGAATATGTATCATTTCTTTAAGTTTATCATTTAATATAACTTTGCTTAATATGAATATACCTTGGCCTATAACATTTTACAAGCAAAACAGTAATACACAATTTAGCATTTTTACAGTCTTAAACTTCTTCTGAAAATAATGAAAATGCAAATGTTTCATATTGAAATCTGACAATAGACATTTCAAAATCCCTGGAGTATCAGGTCAAGTGTGTTTAATGTGCAATTAAAAAAGTAGTGAGGATTTTAAATATATTTTACATGGAGGAACTGATAATGCTCCCATGTCCCCCAAAATATTTACAATAGCCTATTCCTGGCTCTATGTTCTAAAAATACATAAAAATGAGTAATACTTCTGTGTATATAGATCACAACATCTCAAGTTTTCAAAGTAGTTTAATTTTGAGTCATCAACACTGTTATTTCTCTACCGTAATCATTCATTGATTGATTTACAGGCTATATTTTTTTGCATCCTTTACTGCTACTGAATCTTTAAACTCATAGCAGCATATGTTATCATTTTTATGGCAATAACATCACAATCCCATATGTGGAGCATACTCTTTATATATATATATATATATATATGTATATATATATATACACATCTTTAACTGTGGATTGAAAGTACATTGCAAAAGTAAATTTAAGCTGCTGAGATATTAGACATTGGGAGCATTTTGGAAGAAGGAATAAGTGACTTCCACATATTCATATACTTGTTTGATACTTTAGTGATTCATAAGAATGATGTAACACATACAGTTTTAACGATGCAGAAAATAATATGCAATAACATAAAGTGATTTGTATAACAGTGATTTGCATAACCAGAAGTACGACCTATGGAAGAAAATTGCTAAGTGTGACCTTAATATTTAAAAATGCCTGCTCAGTGAAAGACTAAACACTGGTAAAGGAACAAAAAGATGAGATGCAGAATGGAAAAAGAACATTTACAAAGCACACATGTGATAAAGCCTTGTATCCCAAATACACAAAACTCTTCAAACCTAACAGTAAGCAAATAAACAACCTCATTAAAAAATAGGCAAAAAATGCAAAAGTACACCTCACCTAAAATATATATATATATACTGATGGTAATGAAGCATATGAAAAGATGCTGGATATAATTTATCATGAACAAGTTTCAGATGAAGAGATAACACCACATACCTATTACAATAGTTAAAATCCAAAAAACTGAAAATACCAATGCTGGTGAAGATGCGAAGCAACAAGAACTCTCAAACATTGCTGGAATGCAAGATGGTACAGCTACTTTGGAGAACAGTTTGGCAGTTTCTAACAAAACTAAACATAGTCTTACCATATGACATAGCAATCACACTCCTACATATTTGCCCAACGCATTTGAAAATGTGTGTTAAAAAAAAAAAACTTCATGCGCATGATTTAGCAACTTTATTCATAATTGCTCCAAATTGAAAGCAATCAAGATGTCTTTCAATAGGTGAATGGATAAACAAACTGTGATCCATGCATACAATGGGATATCATTCAGCCACAAAAATAAATGAACTTTCAAGACAGCACAAGATAAATGCATAATGATAAGTGAAAGAAGACAGTCTCAAAAGGCTGCATGCTGTTTGAATACAATTAAAAATATTCTGTAAAAGGCAGAACTATAGAAAACAGTGTTTACCAGGGGTTGAAATGTAGGGAGAAAGGTTGAATAAGTGAAACACAGAGGTTATTTTAGGGCAGTCTGAGTATTATTTTTGATACTATAATGATGATACATGACATTGTACATTTATCAAAACCCATAACAGTTTACAGTATAAAGAATGAACTTTAATATATGCAAACTACAGCAAAATTATTTCGAAGATCAGAAGATCCGAGGACAGAATGCAGATTAAAACAAACCAATGTAACTTTATTATATGCGTACGGAGCAATCTCATTCAAGAGTGTGGCAGGAAGTGGAGTGTAGTCTATAAGACTAAAAGCAAAAAAAGAAAAAAAGTATGTAGAACCATGAATGCATGATGTAGGGTGGGAGCCATGTTCCCCATTGTTGAACTGGAAAGCTGCAGATGAGCAAAGGGAGAAGGCTGGAATGAATGATATAATCATGATTTAGCGCTGTAGTTGGAGATATCAGTATGAACTCATGCTTAACTTGTTTAGCTCAGTATAAACACAGATGGTCACATATAAAAATGTGTATAGATACGTATATGTACAATGGTTCCTATGCACACATATCTCCTTGCTCTGTCAGTTGACAGGTCTTCAAAGAATGATACCTCGTTAGCAACAAGCAAATCTAAATCTCGGTTGCTAATTCCAGTCTCCAATAGAAGAAACCAGGGTTTTTCAGAAAAAGGGATGTTTCCAGGACTGTGGAAGGAACTATACTAGACGATTCCAGGGTCCATCTTAGCGCCAAACTATAAGAAAATGCCTCTCTGCTCCCGCAAAACCCCACAATGATGATTTTGTGCCAAAAGGACACAGGAGCCAACCGCAAGAGCTCCAAATATCCAAAGAGGTAACACTTTGAGCAGAAAACAAGGTAGTGTTGCTCTAAAGAACCTGAAGTGTAAAATTAATAGCCATGAGTCCAGCTAATATTTATTTATTTATTTATTTATTTTATTTTTGAGTTGGAGTCTCACTCTGTCGCCCAGACTGGAGTGCAGTGGCCGCTCCCGGCCACCGCGGCCTCGACCTGCTGGGCTCCGGGGATCCTTCCGCCTCAGCCTTCCGAACAGCTGGAATTACAGGCACACGCTACCATGCCCGGTTGATTTTTTGATTTATTGTAGAGATGAGATCTCTCCAATTTGCCCAGGCGGGTCTCGAACCCGCGGGCTCTGGCAATCCACTCACCTCAGCCTCCCAAGGCTGGGATTACAGGCTGAGCCACCGAGCCCGGCTTCACCTAGTATTTAGAAATGGTTGTGCAAGTTTGTCAATGGAAAAGAGACAGAAGCTCCTGGGCAGAAAAAAATCCAGATAATTTATGTAAATACTCTTCCATCAAGGAGAGGAAGCATAACTCTAGTCCTCAGTGGTGCCGCACCCAGTGACTTCCTTCCTAAGAGTATCAAATGGAAGAAGGAGAGGGAAAACACTGGTTTTACAGTGCCTGCATCAGTCAGGTGATCAAGGGTAACATCAACAGGAAAAGGTCCTGTCGATAATTATGTGCTCTTGATATGATGTGATGAAAATGGCATTTTACCTCTGAGGACATCCTCTCATAAACAAAATACCCCAGTCTAATTATGAGAAAAAAAAATCAAACAAATTCCCATTGCGGCACATTCTACCAAAAAATCAGGATAATACTCCTCAAAACTCTCAAGGACATCAAAAAACAAAAAAAGGAAAATTTGAGAAAAGTCACAGCCAAAGGGAACCCAAGAAAGTATAGATATTAACTGCATTTTTAAAAAATGATTCTTGGACCAGACAAATATTGATTAAAACTAAGAAATTATGAGGCCAGGCGTGGTGGTTCACACCTATAATCCAAGCATTTTGTGAGGCTGAGGACGGCCGAAGGAAATATACTAGACGATTCCAGGGTACATCTTAGTGCCAACCTGTGAGAAAAATGCCTCTCTGCCCCTGCAAAACCCCACAATGATGATTGTGTGTTAAAAGGATACAAGAGAGGATTGCCTGAGCCCACAGGGTCGAGACCAGGCTGGGCAACTTGACAAGACCTCATCTTTACAATAAATCAAAAAATTAGCTGGGTGTGGTGGCGTATGCCTGTAGTTCCAGCTACTTGGAGGGCTGAGGCAGAAGGATCGCTTGAGTCCAGCAGGTAAAGGCTGCGATGGCAGTGAGTGTTCCACTGCACTCCAGCCTGGGCGACAGAGTGAGACTACAACTCAAAAAAAAAACCAAAACCTAGGAAAATATCAATGAACTAAAGTATGAATTTTAGTTAACAATGCAGCAATATTACTTTATTAATTGTAACAAGTATACCAGAACATGTAATATGTTAATATTAGGGAAAACTGTGTGAGATATATATTCTTACTATATTCATAATGTTTTTCTAAATCTAAAATAGTTACATTTAAAAAAAATCTTTAAATTTTGTTTGCTAAAATAGATACTGGTCAGGCCATTCCACAATTTCATTTTTTAATTTTTATTGTTTGTTTGTAGAATCTATTAAGAATAGGATTTAAAAGTAGTGTAGGATTTACATAAATAAACATCCCAATCACATTTCGCCTTAAAAGTAAGAAATTATGTATCATTCTCGATCACTAATTTGAGGACTATATATGTTTGGGTGTGTATGTGTGTATATGTTATAATCATTATTAAAAAAGAATTGAAATTACCATTGTATTGAGAATTCTAGAGCCCATTTAGAAAAAATATTTTTAGCTGTTATAACTGTAAATGAATATAACACACATTCATGCACACGCATACTATATATATATATATATATATATGTAGGTATAAAATGTATTTTACATACATACATGCTGTAAGAAATTGTTTAAATTTCCCTCAGTACGTTGCACCGTATCTAGCTGATAACAAATGTTCAATAATCATTTGTGGAGGATTTTCAATGCTACATAAATCCTTGTAATAGATAGTACTTTCATTCTATTTGTTGTAGATCTTTGTTATCATTTTTATACTTATTAGATCTAAACAACTAAGACCACTGATTTGTGAAAAGTGTTATTACAAAAATTCTTGATCCAATAAATGTCACCTTTGGAAAATTTTATCCCACATAAAAATTCCAATGCAACATGTATGTGTCACTATTTCTTTATTTAAGAATGCTTTCCATTAACCATTTTGCATAATAAAATCTACTGATGTACTGTAAAACTGGTGATCATGGATTTTGTCTACAGGCAGACTTTTTTTTCTTGTTGGTTGCCAAAAGAAATCTTGCTCAAGAGACTATCTAAGAGGAAGAGAGGAAGTACTTGAGATTTTTTCTTTCTCCTAGATTTGTATGGGTTATTATTTATATCTGCTTGCAAAGAGAGAAATTGGACTGATTCTCACCCCAATGCTACTGATATTGAAATCTCCTGAAACGAGTATTTGTTGTGATGATTGATGGCATAATTATATGAGCTCTTAAGTAACGATGATTACATTGTGAATTCTCATGTTTAAATTTTTCAAGTGTTTTGAACTACTGTTAGCCTTCAAAATTAGCGAACACTTACCCAAAAATGGCATTAGAGCAAATTTACAAGGTTGAAAGCCTTTCCAGAATTTTTTCCAGAATATATCACAATACAGTGAATCATTTTACTGTACTTAACTGCAAAAGTCCTTCAAGAAATGTTTCTCTATTATTTTACAGTATTTCCTAATAGAAAAAAAGTCAGTGATAGTATTTTTTCAACATCTCTGATACAACATAAAAACTTCAGTGGCTAAGGAGACACATTTTAAAAGGGGACTATTTCAATGTAGTATATTGCTATTATTTTCAAAATTGTAATTTATCATTTTAAAGTTAATAACTTTATCATTGTCATGACCCAAACAAAAATGAATGCATCTTGCTATCTATTTTGTGATATTTAAATGCATTCGTACTTGAAAAAACATAAAAATGTTGATTAATGAATAAAAAATATATATGTATATATGTGTGCATATATATAGTTTTATAAATGTATTATTCTGTGTGCATACACACACACACATAGTTTTTCAGAACTACTAATGCCTGTTGCAAAAATTCTGGAAAAACTATTCTGTCTTGGACAAAATAAATGGTTTACTGGACTAAAGATCAACTTCGAGACAGCCTGGCACCACTAAAGTTCAGACCCTGACAACAGTGACTCAACTTTTTCAACAAAAATGAATTAAATATCATTGTGGTCAGATTTTGTGGTTTGTATTGGATATTTCATCTTTTTAAAGTTTCCTTGATTTTAATCTGTTGTGTCTTTTCTGTTGATCTAAACACCGTTTCCTTCTTTCCTCTGTTTTATTGTATTTTTGCTATCACAATTGTACTAGGTGCTGTTCTTGCTTTTCTCTTATATATACTATTTTAGAAATATGACATATAAGCACAACTGTATGTTTCTAATATTTGTATCTATTCAGACTGAATGCTTTAATTTTGTGTCTATTAATTTAATTTTTATTAGTTATTTAGATATTTGTTAAAGAGATTCACTCAGAATCAAGGACCCATTTACTGAAAACAGGAAACATACATTTCATAACAGTTTCTGTTTTTGTTGTTTTTCACTTATGAAAGACTATATTAATGTTTTGGGGTGATTTTTTAAAGAATTTGTTTGCCTTGCTCAGCATGTAATTATTCTTTTTTTTTATTAACCAATTTAACTTTATCAAGTTGTTATATACTGGCTTTCAGATCATGAATAAGGCAGCATTTGAGTGCTGCCTGAAAAGATAAGCAATATTTAAACTTGCAGAGGTGAGATATGAAGAAATCCCAAGTTGTGGGGAAATCAGAAGCAAAACAAGGAGGAATATTCAGATCCCGGAGCACAGAAAGGTGCTGACAAATTATTTGGGTATTGTTGAATAGCTATAGCTAGATTAAAGTTATCTTCAGAACAAGTTTAAATATTTATTGATCCTGTAGCCAATTATGAGTTCATCAAGATTTTTTGAATGTGAGAAACATAATCAGATTCACATCTCAAAGCTATTGATGTAAATATGGGTTATAAAAACATATATCAGCATGGGAATAAAAGCAGGGAGATGGTTGCCAGACAACATGTTCCTAAGTAAATGTATGGAGGGTTGGGACGAAAATGGCAAGAAAATAAATAAGGAATCAAAGATAATTCTGAATTTAGATTCCTTGAAGAAAAGGAGAGGAAAACATTTCTAGATTTCTGTGCCTCTATGATTAATTCAACCATGAACACATCAATTTTGAAATGCCATCAACACTTAGAAATATAAATTCAGTACACAACTAGAGACAAGAAGACAACTGATACCAAAGCAAACAATGAGCTTTTTTGTTTTGTTTTGTTTAATCATTTGCTGTCTGTTTGTTTGTTTGTTTGTTTGTAGCCTTTACCTCCTGGACTCAGGCAATTCTTCTGCCTCAGCTCCTGAGTGGGTGCACCACCACACCCAAATAATTTTTTGATTTTTTTATAGAAACAGGGACTCACTGTGTTGCCCAGGCTGGCCTCCAGCCTTTGAGTGCAAGCAATCCTCCCACCTCAGCCACCCAAATCACTAAAATTACAAGCATGAGTCACCACACCCAAAGTGGCAAATGACTCTCTTTTGTGTTCTAGGTACTAGCCATCACCTTTACCCTTGCAGTGACCAGTTTAGGAAGATCACATTTTAGACAAAACCAAAGTCATTTCAAGGTAAGCACAACAAATTAAATGTAATGTTTTTAACTTAGGATACTAGACCTCTTGGGTATCCAAATACGGACTTTATTCTGGTTCCAGAACTAATAGACAGAATTTTAAAAAATAATTATGTGTACATATTTCAGATGAGCAGAGCCATACTTTTTATCAATCGGTGATATTAATATCTTACATTTCCTCCCAAAATATTTAAGATCAATTAGAATACAATGAAATAAATATTTGAAGACAGTACTTTGTGAATGTCTATACATGGGCTTTTTTTAATGACCAGAGAAGGTAAAATCAGAGAGTTAAAAAAATTAAGACCATTCATTAACGCTGAATACGAGAGAAAAAGGAAAGTTTCCAAACACAAGAAACTGAAAAGTGCTGCAGAGAGGGCCATGAGTTTGAAGACAGATTAATTGCAATTGCCAAAACACTCTCATCTGTAGAAAGTATAAACAGTGATTGATTAGAGTAAAAAAAAAAAAAAGTAGAAAATATCTTTAAGAAGTCATTGTTGTTCTCAGAGTGGGGACCAAAGGGAGACCCAAACTTTACCTGTATGATGACCCCTTGTATACCTAATCTTTAATTGTACACCACATCTTTTTTTAAAAAAGTCATTGTTGTTTTTTTTGACCTTCAGACTGAGCTATGATCAAATTATACATTATACATGTTTTGTTTTAATTTCTGTCATGAGGTGTCTCCTTTCCATTTTTTTTGAGATGGGGAGGTGGAACGTTTGTCCCATTTCAAAATGAGTGCCATTTGAGTGTAACTCAATAGATATTTGAAGCTTTATTTTTATATTTTGTTTTTGTTTTAAGAATGTGATTTGTTTTTCAGTATAAATAATCTGACACTTGTGAACTTCACAGTGGCAAATGGATTGAGCCCTGAAATCTGGCCAACTTAGGCTCAAAATTCAAGTTTTTTCAGGATCTGGTTATGTAAATTTAGAAAAGTTAATTACTCTAAAATCATTTTTCTCATATGTCAAAGAGGGTAAAATATGCTTCTTACATTTGTTTTGTTTTTAATACACATTAAAATATATAGTGCTTGTATTATTATATTGTTCAATTTGCAATTGCTATACTTTTACTAGTTTTTAATTACTAATTGGTGCTGATGTATTGTAAAATTAATTAGCAACTTTTTATATTTGAGTAAAGATAATATGAGGCATCTGGTGGCCTGATGGGAGGCAGAGAAGGAGCCTAGGATGGGTGACAAAGAATCATTTATTATTTTTTTAATAGACACAGAATAGAAATGCGGGAGCGGCAAAATATTGATTTACATTAAAGTATCTTTCAATATAGTCTGTAAAAACTATAGAATTTCTTATCTGTTTTGTTTTGTGGGAGGTGAAAAGTGGTGCTGTCATGGTCTGCACAGCGCAATACATTTCAAGTGATTTATTACGTTAAAATGGTATCCATTTTAGTACCATCTCATCCATGCTAAAGCTTTTTTGAAAAGGAGTATATTTTAATTTTTATTATGTCTTTCTAGGTACTGCAGTAACAGTAACAACTTATGTGTATAGTCTGAGGTGTGGAAAGACAAACAACTACTGAATTTGAAATGATTGATTAAATGTAATATTTACAGACGGTGGTGTTTGAATCTTATAAGCATGAACAATAGTTACTGTACTCTTAAAGTTTATATTAGATATTAGAGAACTCTTTCAATTATTTGTGGCAGAACACAGAAAATAACTCCATCACTGACAATGTTGAAATTAAACTGCTAAATAACAAAATAATACATATGTATAAAACTGCTATAAATCAAAAAAGAATCAAATCATGATTATAATGAAAAAGTGATATAAGGACAATAATAATAATAACAATAAATAATAATTTTTAATGATCATTATTAACAAGCTGTGTGCCAGATCTTGTTTTAGGTGATTTACATGGGCCATATTTAGACATAACAACACTTATGAGATAAGTATTTTTTTAAACATCCTTTTTTATGTGAAAGAAAGTGAGATACAAAAAGTTTAAGCAACTTGGCACAAGTCTCTGAGACAGCGTGGAGGAGAAAAGAGAAAGTGGTAAGTAATCTCCAAATATAACCACCAATTCCTTCTATGACCATGTGAACATATTGCTCCTAACATCAGGAGATGAATTCTATTTCCCGTCCTCTTGAATGTGGATTATTCTTGTGACTTGTTTTTATATTAGAATGTGGTAGAAATGACACTCTTGGCTTCTGAGCCCAGACCTTAGAGGATTCTGCTTCTCGCTATTATGTATAGTCTCGTTTATTTAAGGAAGACCAGGCTAGACAGAGAGTGATTAGAGGTCATGAGTATATGTGGAACCCTGGACGATGAAAGCCATTTTGTACGTTTTCCTTCCAGCTGAGTTGCCAACTGAGTAAGGGACCGGGCCTGGGGAAAATCTGCAGAAGAATTGCCTGCTTGAGCCAAGGTGATACACAAAAATATGAAAAAATAATAAGCCATTATTTTAAAACACTGAGTTTTGGAGTGGTGAGTTGCACAACAGTTGGCAACTAATGCAGAAATTGAAATCTGCAATTAACGTGTCAATGTAAAAAACCTAAAATACCTTAGTTTGGGCTGCAAAAAAGTTATTCCCGTTGGAAGAATGAATTATAAAATGTTGTTGCTCTTGGCAAGAAAGCAGACCTTTCTCTGAGCTGATGCAGCCCCACGCCAATGCCCAGATTACAAGGGGCTCGCAAACCCTGTTTTATTTTCCAGCAACTTTTCCTGTCTTTTTACTCAGGTAAAACTCACACAATTTTAAATTTTGAGAATAATGGCAGAATGTACAGATGGGAAAAAGACTGTGACATGTCTTCACTGAGTGTCAGGGGCTGAAAGTGAGTGGTGGATATAGATGACAAGGGCCATATAATGTGTGGCCCATGGCCTAAGCCAAAAAAAAAAAAAGTTTTTCCAGAGTCACAAGAGGGTGAGAGAGGAATGATCTGTGAGCGACGACATGAGCAAGAATTTGAGATATGTGTAGACTGCGGCCCCATGAGTAGCTGCATCTGTTTTTTCCTTATCACTCAGCCTGCAAGCCATTTCCATCCGCATCTGATCTCAATCGAGAAGGCTACTTCTTATTTGTTTTGGGATATATACAATCACTCATTTTTTAAAATTTAAATACACTAGACTAACCTTATGTGAATCTCTAGTTATAGGTTTCCTATACCTATTACACTTTTCCATTTCTTTTTTCCAACGTATCCTTTAAATCTTCCCTTAAATGTTCATGTTTTCAGAAGACATTCCTTGATTTTTCACGAGATAAGTGCCACACATGAAATGTCATGAAGTTCTGTGTACCTCCCTCACCTGAACACTCATCTCACTTTATGAATATTACTAGCTTAATATGTGCTTCCCCCAAGGAACTCTAACTCTGCAAGCACAGGAACCATGCTAATCTTGTTCAATATGCATCCTCACTGCTTAGCACAGGAACTGGTGCAGAGAAGAAGGGCAATAAATATTTATTCAAGAATAAATGAATTACTGATGCTGGCTTTAGGCTGATGCTGCCTTTAGGCGGATTGGAACATTAGAACACTTTCTGCTAAACAGAGGACTAATTAAAGTGTGAAAATCCGAAAACAGAGTAGCATTATGGGGGAAGATAAAAAATTGAGTGCCAAGAGACCAAAAACATAGGTGACTCAAGTTACCAAAAAGAGAATCAAATGCCCCAATAATATGGTTCATGAAGTGACTTGGGTCTCTTCTTTAATAGTGAGTAAAAACAGAAAGGCACAATCTAAAACCACCAAGGGTAGTTGTTTACAAACCTTTACACTGCAAATATATCCATACCTTGCCTTTGATTTAACAGTGACTGACAAGTCTCTGTAGTCATACAGATCGACTTAGTGTTGCATCTACTATTTCCTATTCAAATATCTATTTTGTCACATATTCAGTCCCCTCAGACGCAAGTACCAATCACTGTATAAGACCAATACCCATTTGCCATGTTGCTTACAGGCTAGTGGTCTGGGCCCTGGGCATCACGCCAGGACATGAATCACCTCAAATCACCCCAAGAACAATACAAATTATCTGAACAGACATCATGGTTTTGAGGCAGGGTAGCTAGCACAGGTTAGACAAAGAAAGATAAATTATCCATAGGTGGGTTTTAGAAGGTGTTCAGACATTTTTAAAATTACATTTTACTGCACGCCAAGCTGGCAGCCTACTCCATCCCCTCGGCAAATCAAAGGAAATCTCTATCAGGTGCAAGACTAGGACAGCCCAAACTTTCAATTCACGGTTTAACATAAAAATCTCTATGACACTTTCAAGTTCTCTGTAGAAGGTAGAATGCCAAAGACCAAAGACTACCCTTCAACTGATCAAATCCGTAGAAATGACAATAAGACCACCGTTTAGCTAAGAGAACTTGTGAATTGGAAACATCTGACAGGTCTCCTGCAAAAGACAATATGGTCAGGAAAAGAACACCCCTCCCCTTCTCTCCTCCCACCAGGAGCCCAGAGATGTCAATCTCCAGAATGAGGTTACCTGAGCCCCACCCTCTTTGACATTGTGAAGGTATACCAGGTCTATTGTAAAGAGCAAAAGCACAGTTTCTTTCTCCCATGCCAACTTTGGCTTGTCTCCATTTCTTTCTACAATAAAATTAGTTTGAAAACTTAGCAGGCCACACTAAAATTCATTTTAGAAATGAGTCAAATAATCCAAGGATGCTGTGTCACACCCCGCCCGGCATCAGTTTCTATTCTGTATCTCACATTCTTGTTCTTTGTTCATCTTTCTTAACAACACAGCACATTAATCTAAAACATGTTATGTTGCATTTATTGGCTAGTGATTTTCTTTGCAGGGCTGACTTCCGTTTCTGGAAAAGGCTGAAGGCCTTCATGTGCTTTTGTTGTGCTGAAAGCATATTTAAAAATGGAAGCCTCCCTTTTACAGGAGTTCTTCATTGACTTTAATTTTGCAATCCTAGTCTTTGCATATGGTCTTCATCCTCAGCACTTGAAAACTTTTCTGAGAACTAGTCACATTCATTTATACTTCAACAAGGCTTTGAGAATTCTAGTCTAACAACTCGTATATCCTTCTACCCAGGAGATCAGAGTAAATAACTTGTATGATTGGCTCCCTGTTTTGTCTTGAACCTCCTGTGAGTGTTATTCACCAAGCAGTCAAAAAAGATGATGACAAGGCTAATGACAGTGCCACTGATGAAAATCACCGTCAAATTTCCTGGTGAGAAATTAATTTGTGATTGGATGTCATTCTTTTTAAGGAAGAGATTTAGAAGTGAAATAGCAGATATCTAGAAAGTTAGTCTTGGATGACGCCTGTGTTTAAGGGCAAGGAATACACAAAAGACACAGTAAACAAGAAACAGAAATATTAGAAAGGAATTGAAAAAAGACAAATATGTCGCTAAAGTGTTCAAAGTTGAGGAGGGTGTGTTTGAAAAGATAATTATATTAAGAGTTATCAATTGCTATAGGCATAAAAAAGAGAAGGAAACTTTCTATGGATCATTCTGTCACACTTTTTGATCCATTATGGCATGGAAGTGTTCATATTTTGCCAGATTTTAAGTCTAGAGTTTCCTTACTCAAGCTTCATTCTTGCCTTCTCATTTCCAACTCCCTGGTAGATTCAGCCAATAGATTCATGTTTCTGAGATGGAATTTTGTGCATTCCATCTTCCTTAGGTTGTCAACGCGTTAATGGAGTATTTCTCAAATTGTACGTCCCAACACGCTTGTCAGAATTCCTCAAGGTGTGGTACTTGCTAAAAACAAATCTGGTACCAGGCTCATTCCTTTACCTAATATATCAGACTAAGGGGCATATTCTCATGGCTTCTTTTAATGATGACTGTTTAGAAAATTTATGGTAATATTCATAACACATTTCCTCTTTTCCTTGGGTCAATTTCTGCAATCTGGGAAGGTGGAGGTGACTGTGAATCTGTGCTACTGCCTTCCTTGATCTAATCCAGTTAATGATCCTCACCTCAGGCTTGAAATGCTGAAGTTTGGAGGCAGCAAGCAAGGCCCCTGGCAAAGTTACCTCTCAGAAGCTCTGTGCCTAGAAACTCTTCTTTCCGTAACTGCAAATACAAATTAAAAACAAGAGGCCTAATTCTCCTAACTGAAAATAACAAAAGAGACCCCATCCTTACTTCTTTTTCTTAGAGCATTTATTTCTGAAAATTTGTAATTCCTTTCTTTCACTGTGAAATGTATAAAAACTTTTGCAAAATCTAAATAAATCTCTTGCCAGATTTGCAACCCAGACACATCTTTCTCAAGGACCATCTCTTTGTAATGTAATAATCAAGGAAGATAATGGCTATATCTCCCAGGTTCTATGAAAGATGATAGGAACCTAACCTCCATAGACACCTCCCTTTAGGTTGCAAACCTTCTCTTATCATAGGAGGATGTAAAATAAAAGAAATATAAGAAGTTTATTATCTATTTTTTGAAATTTTAGATAAAACCAATGAGCTGACAGAGACATTCTTAAAGAAGAAAGAACTTAGTACTTATCTTAGAAAAGTTGACCAAAAAGGAAAAAAAAAATATCAGGAAATAAAACCTAAAGTAAAAAAGAGTATCTAAAATTAATAAAATAGGAAACCAGTAAATTAATTTAAAAGATTATAAAGCCCAAAAGTTTATTATTTGATGTCAAGATGAATACAGATAAATGTCTTTTGAGATCAACTTACAAAAAAAGCAAGAAAAATATTATTTTAATTAATAAAGGTAACATATTCAACATATGGAAGACTATAAAAGAATTAAAAGAAGATCTATCTTTTTACTATGTAAAATTATACTTGGAAATTTCAAGAATGTGAATAATTTCTCTAAACATTTTTGCACTTGCTTTATATCTTCCAAAACCAGAGACATTTAAGCAGAAGCTTTTTTTTTTTCACAATTCAATTAGCTTCCTTAAATTAAGATGTAGACATTAATTTAATGGAACATTCCCTCTCGTAGTTGCATTTATAACTCCAACATTTCTAAGGCAGTCCTCTCAAATACTACTTGTCTGGGAAGCCCAAGGCGACGAGTTTACCTTCAGGCCTATTAGGCTTCACCCTGTAGGCCTAATGCAAATTAGAATTCTGACTCCAGTCTAGTGTGGAATTTTTATGAGCCTGAGTGAACAAGGCAAAAGAGGAAAGAAGGAAATATTTATTGAATATCAACTACGTATCAGAAAGCTTTTTGATGTATGCTTTTACGCAAATTAATTCATTTAATTTTCACAGCTGGAAAAGGTTTTGTTACACACTTTTCATTTTTTAGATGAGAGACAGAGTTTCAAAGAGGACACTTTTTAAAAATCACACGGCAGGCAAAGGTGAAATTCAAACTTAGTATGATTGATGCCAAAGACCCTTCCCTTTTCTGCTGGGCAATTCCTCACTTTGTTCAGGAAAACAGGTAGAATTAGTTCATCAGTTTCATATTGGGCAGATCTGCCTCCTCAGATTTCTTTCCTCCAAAACTGTATTCAAACCAATACTCTTACCAAACACATACTAAAAGTGAAAAGTGGAAAAAGTGAAAGTGGAAAATCTCTTAAGCATACAGAGGACTGGGAAGTAGAGAAGTCAAGAAAAAAAAGTGGGAGGAGAGAATATGCAGATACATATTCATGAAACACTTATTTATTGAGTACTTATATTGCATTGTACACTGTTGTAATAAATAAAGACAGAGAGGAATCATGGACTAATAAAACTTCAATTCTATAGTGATAGATATAATAAACAAGCAATCAAACGAATAAGGAAAATAATTCCCTATGTTCATAGAGCTTTTCAAAAAAAAAAAGTCAAAAGAATAATGGTATAGATAGTGCCCCTTAGAGTAGAGGGACGAAGTAATGATTCATGGTTGTTTGTTAAGGAAGATATCTTGGATGAGGTGACATTTGAATTGAGATCTGAAGAGAAGGAGCTGGTTTTGCAAATACATAAGAAGCAGAGTTCAAGGATAGATAGGAAAGCACATACAAAAGTTCTGAAGCACGATCCAACAGATAAAAGCCTGTGAATGGATTTTACTCTGTCTTATAAAGGTGACTAATTGACACAGGTATAGAGAAAAAGGGAGTAGCAGAAGTAGCAGGAACCCTTGCTACCGTGCAAGTTTCGACAGAGATGGGAAACCAGATGCTCTCTGGGTGTGAATCCTGCTGGCTCTATGCAATCTTACAGGCATATTTGCTAGATATGTGTGTCTTCAAGAGTTAGAGATGGCTATGTCTTTGCCTAAATTATTAATTCAGTGCCTACATCTTTCATAAGCTGCTTCAGATTCCCGTGGTCAAGAAAATATATACAAATACTGGAATGTCACGGATTCGTTATTTGTATTTCATTTTTCCATTGCGTTTTAAAATTATATGAATCAATCTTAAGCCCCCCTTTTTGCCCAGTGAGACCCCAAAAAGCCTTTACCCTCTGTTTCTCAATATCTTCTTTTATTTTTACTTACATGTATTTCAATAGCTTTAGGGGGTACAAATGGCTTTTGGTTACCTGGATGCATTGTATAGTGGCAAAGAAGTCTGAACTTTAAGTGTACTCACCACTCCCACCTGTGCACATTATGCCCGATCGGTGATTTTCATCTCTCCCCATCTTTTGAGTCTGCAATGTCTGTTATACCACTTTATACACCTTTGCAGTTCCTTAGCTTATCTCCCACTTATAAGTGAGAATATGGGTGTGTGGTTACCTGTATTACCTCACATAGGAGGATGGTACCCAGTTCCATCCAAGTTGCTGCAAAAGACTTGATTAAATTTTTGTTTGATTAAATAGTATTCCAAGGTGTGTGTGTGTGTGTGTGTGTGTGTGTGTGCATACATGTGTGTGCATGTGTTTATATCTGTATCAATATTTATCTATCATCTATCTGTCTGTCTATCTATCTATCTATCTAGCATCTACCTAGCTGTATCACATTTTCATTATCCACTGGTCAGTTTTTTGATCATTTACGTTGATTCCACATCTTTGTAGGTCTGAATTATGCTGAGACAAACACCGAAGGCAAGTGTCTTTTTTGTATAATGACCTCTGTTCCTTTGGGGAGATGCCTAGTAATGAGACTGAATAGATTGAATGGTAGAGCTACTTTTCGTTCTTTCAGAATTCTCCATACCAGTTTCCATAGAGGTCATCCTAATTTGCATTCCCACCAACTGCATATGTGTTCCCTTTCACCACAACTGTGCCAGCATTTGTTGATTTTTTTTTTTTAACTGTGATCATGCTGACTCGAGTAAAGTGGTAACTCATTGTGGTTTTAGTGTGCATATCCTTGATGACTAGTGATAATGAGTGTGTTTTCATGTTTGCTGGACATCGGTATATCTTCTTTTGAGAGATGCCCACTTTGTAATGGAGTTATTTGTTTGTTTGTTTGCTTTTCTTGCTTATTTGCTTAAGTTCTTTATAGATTCTGGATATTAGTCCTTTGTTGGATGCATAGTTTGAGAATATCTTCTGTAGCTTTCCTATTTAGTCTGTTGATTATGGCTTTTGCTGTGCATAAGCTTTTTAGTTTAACCAAGTCCCACTTGTATATTTGCTTTTGGGGTCTTAGCCATAAATATATTTTCTAGACCAATGTCCAGAAGACTTTTCCCTAGGTTTTCTTCTAGGATTGTTGTGTCTTAGGGTCTGACATTTAACACTTTAATCCAACTTGAGTAAACATTTATATACGGTGAGAGACGGGGTTCAAATTTCATTTTTCTGCATGTAGCTTTCCAATTTTTATAGCACCATTTTTTGAATAGGGTGTCCTTTCCCCCATGCATGTTTTGGTGGAAGATCAATTTATTGTTGGTATTTAGGTTTATTTCTCAGTTCTCTATTCTATTCCACTGGTCCATGTGTCTGTTCTTGCACCAGTACCACGCCATTTTGGTTACCATAGCCTTGGAGTATAATCTGAAGTCAGGTAATGTGATGCCTTCAGCTTTGTTCTCTTTGCTTAGAATTGCTTTGGCTATTCTGGTTCCATATGAATTTTAAGATTGTTTATTCTAATTCTGCAAAAAATGACGATGATCATTTGATAGGGATTGTGTTGAATCTGTAGATTATTTTGGGTAATATGGTCATTTTACTATGTTAATTATTTTAGTTAAGCATTCTTTATTCTACTGGTTTTAGATTTTTTAGAGTGTACAATATCATATTCATCTATAAGATTGTTTATTCAATGAATGAATTAATATTATACTATTATAAAATATCTGTCATTTTTAGCTCTTTAAAGTTTTACTTTCAACATAGAAATCCTTTTACTTTCCCTCCATAGTACTATATTCTTGAATGACTCCATTAAACATATACCGAAAATCATAAATTCTGAAACGGACAGATTAACTAAGATTTTTATCATTGGAACTGGACAATTCAGCCTTTGGGGCATTTTTTTTTTCTTTGGTCAGGATTTTTAAAGTCACAATTTGCATAACATAAGCTACTTTAATCAAACTCCCAGAATTGTAATTTTTAATCCAGTACAAAAGTTTGCAAGGAAACAAATGTACATAGGACAATGCTTTACGTCATAAAAGGATGCACCACTTAGAAAACCCCAGCATTGCACTAATGTAGATTAGTCTTTTATTTTCATTTCCATATACTGTACCTCAAAAATCTCCCAATTACTCTGATGCTAACCGTTGAAGGCAAGCAAGTCCTCAGGGCAAAGCTTATATCATTAGATATGGGCTTTGATGTGAGTACTTTTATTTCCTTCTACTTTGTCAACCTTTTCAGTACCTGAGTCTGTAAAATTGCACATTAGGAATGGCTAGAATTTGGCTCCAGAGAGATGCAGCAAAATGAAACTATTATGCTTATTGCCACCAGGGTAGATTCCGCTTTAGAGATCAACATGCTGTATATCATAGTAATGACGAGACTCATAGTGTGGGAAGTGAGCAGAGGGTTTCTGTCCTGGGATGATATTTCTAGAATATCTACCTTAGGTAAAGTTCACAGCAGGCCCTGTAGCTTAATTTGTATCAATACAATAAGAAACCGCAAGCTGGGGTTCAACACAAAACAAGAAATGTTATCTGTGGGCTGGGCATGGTGCTTCAAACCAATAATTCCAGCACTTTGGGAGGCTGAGGCAAGAGGAGTGCCAGAGCCCAGGGGTCCCAGACCAACCTGGGCAACGTGGTGAGACCTCATCTTTACAATAAATCAAAAAATTAGCCGGGCGTGGTGGCACATGCCTGTAGTTCCAGCTACTTGGAAGGCTGAGGCGTAAGGATCGCCTGAGCCCAGCAGGTTGAGGCTGCGGTGGCCGTGAGCATGCCACTGCATTCCAGCCTGGGCAACAGAGTGAGACTCCAACACAACGGGGAAAAAATAAGAAAGAAAAAGAAATGAAAAATATTATTTGTTATGATGACCACCACAAGTTATCACACTGCTGACCACAGCAAAGACTAGTCGAGGTGATCATTGGGTATACCCCCTTTATAGCCCTAAAGACTCTTGAACAGCCATACGCATTTAATTATATTATTACTCTTAAGATAAATATGCAAACAAAAAGATCCCATGTTTTGAATTAAGTCCCATCTAGGTACGCCCTGTGTGTGTCTCCCTGAGAACATCCCATTCACGTGGTTGCAACAAATGAAACCTGTAACTCTTGGCAAGTCCCAGTGATACATTTTGCTCACAAAATGTGCCCGCTTGCAATTTGATGTTGCTACTACAAATGAAAGAGGGTGCCTGTTATTAATGCTGCCTCAAATGTAATCATGGAATTATGATTGTATGCTGTCCCTGTCAACTTCTCTTGCATCAGAAGATGTTACAAGAAGGGATAGAATACATTGCTACTGTGGTGAGAAAAGGCCAAGATAATAAGGAAATATTTGTGTTTACTTTCTTAAAATGGAAGAAACATGATTTTTCTGGATTTCTTAGATACTTGATAAAGAATATATTCAAGTGAAGAGTACCAAAGCAAATGTCATAATATGATGCAATAATTTTTTTTTATTAAGGAAAAGGGAATAAACCC
Organism: Tarsius wallacei; assembly: GCA_963574415.1. Lineage (NCBI taxonomy): Eukaryota > Metazoa > Chordata > Mammalia > Primates > Tarsiidae > Tarsius > Tarsius wallacei. The sequence continues at coordinate 23,983 of CAUYQG010112188.1, read as the reverse complement.
AGGCCAATCTTGAAGACTTCTGGTATCGTGAAATCACTGCCCAGATGTTTTACTGGCCACTACCTTACCTCTTTTCTACTTGTTTCATGTTGTTTTCCAGTTTGTTTACTCTCCTTGAACCACACAAGCTTTTTTGCTGTTAGATGATGTCCAGGATTTTTTCATGTGTTCATTTTTAAACTATCTGCTATCCACCAATTTATAAGACAGCCCCTCTTCTTCATCTAGAAATCCCATCTAGAAATCTTTCATTTATCTAGTAGATAATGTATAATAAATTGCCATACTCTGTTCTCACCTTATGTGCGCTCTATTTAACGCTATGACAGGCAGGCAGAGCTCCTTAATCCATGAAATCTCTATCTCATTGAGGTAGATACAATAAGCCTGTAATCAAATGCATAAAGAGAATAATTTCAGATTTCTGTGCAAATATTTTTAAAAAACATAAAGCAAATAACCTGTGGGAGATTAGCAGATGTGGGAGAAGAGAGTGGTTATTTAATATATATGACAACTTATAAATGAAAACTTTAAAGATTGATGTGCCAATAGGATGATCTCTAGATAACCACAGAGTTATTTATGTGTATGACTTTTGAATGGTGAAATTATCAAATAGCAATCAGGTTATCTTGTGTTTCCCATCTCCCCATATGCAAGTATCTGAATGCCTTTTTGTAGGTGCTACATCATGTCTCTCACAAGAAAGGAAGGAATGTTTCTGAGTTTCGACATTCTGGAAATAGAAAGCATAAAGACAGAAGTGATTATACCAAGGAGTATGCCCATTTCTGACCATCTCTGCAACAATTCAACACTCACCCATACAACAATATTTGTGGTTTCACCAAGTGAAGGGTCGACTTCGTTTCTTCTGCAGAAAATACCAGTTCCCTGCTCCGTGCCTGGAAAATGGAAAATAGAGAAGAATCAGCTTTTCTAGCTGTACTACAAAATTACTTTTATTAAACCCCTCAAATTTCAACCTCACTACCGATGTCCACACTACCTCTGGACTAGTTGTTTTACATTCTGTTTGCCTCTTTCCAGAATTCAGTAGGTCAAACGTGATTCTTTCTCGTGAACAACTCTGTCTCCAGTCCATTTTTTTGTAGGCCTCTACGGGCTGCCAAGAAAATCACTACCCCTCTGGCTGATTTTCATCTTTTCCCAAATGTGTTGCTATGCACTTTCTTTCATGTCTCCCTTTCCATTCTCTTAATTCTTATGGATTTAATGCCTCTCTCTTGAAAAACGAAACAAACAAACAAAAACTTACTTTTGTTAGGAGGATGTCATAAATACATGTAGTCAATTTGCTGTTTCTTAACCTTTTTATAAATGATTAAAACAGCATCATGGTAAATTTCAAGAAAATAACATTCTGATGAAGACTTTCATTTAGTATTTCCTTTGGCACAGTGATTTTCATTTTCTCTTAAAGATGAATATTTGTGGAAAGAATTTCATATGCTTTGCAAATGATCTAGAGCTTATATGAAAGATGTTATGTATTACTGTTAAAAATGGGTTTGAGTATATTGACTTAAGACCATGTATTAATTTTGACACCTAAGTATGTGTTTGCATATAACATTTCAATGTATTTGCTGAAATAAAAGATTTAAGAAATGAAGCTCAATAGCATGTCTTTAAAAAAATGAACTATTTTCCACCTCTGAATGAAGTAGATTTACATTGAAAATTTCTAACTTAATATTTATGCTTTTTTTTCCTAATTTTGCCCTCTAATTTATAGTTATCTTTTTTCAGTGACATGGCATAAATTCAATAAAGAAATTGAGTTCTTGTATCAAATGACAGAATTTTAAAATTTGAAACACCGGAGTGTCAGAGTGTTATTCGGAGAATTAAAAATGCATGTCATTTTATCATTATTCATTATTAAACTGTTAATTAAAAATGTCTTTTCCCTAAAGCATATTTGCATTTAACCCTGTTAACTTTGAATTTGAGAAAGAGCTAAATATTCTTATACATGGTGATAAATAAGTCTCAAATGTTTTAGTGACCTAGTTAGCCAAAAAAGTGACATATACAGGATTGTGTAGAAGACTTCGAGTCCAGGGACAGAAAGGCAAGGAAACTACTGAGTTGGATATGCCTTCCCTCAGCACAGAAAGAACTATTTTTTGGAAGTCAATAATGCTAAGATTTCTAAAATCAGTATTTTTAAGAATGTGATTAGACAGTAGTGATTAGCCTGTGCAATATTGTTCACATTTCCATTAAGCTCAGTGTAAATTATGGAAATACAAACATACAATTACTGGTAGATAATTTGTTTTGGCTTTTCAAAACAGAGAAAAGTTTGATGAACAGGAGCAATCAGTGAATGAGAACTCGAGTCATTGATACGATACCACATCTTTAAACTGCATCATTTATTGATTTAATTTATTGTCTCTACCATGTGTTAGATAGAAGATTAGATACAAAGAAAGAAAAGTGATTAAGATACACAGTATCCTTGATCTCATGTAGGTTACAAATCTGTGCATGTAGGTTATGATCATAAAGGAAACCTCAGTATTACACTTATAAATGTGTAAATTTTCCTATTTCTAGTGAAGATAATTTCTCATACTACCTCCCATGAGAATTATTGTAAAATTTTTATTCTGAATGCTGTTGGACAACAGGGAAAGCTGCTTTCAATATGCAATGCTAGTTAGTAAGGCTATAAGAAAACTGATGCTTCTTTAAGAATGTCAACAATTTTAAAATGTAAGGTAACATTTTTACTTCAAACCAAACGCCTTGAAAGACCATGCAAGTATCCTGATTATCCTCCTTTGTTAGTTTGAGTTCCCAAGAAAACAGGTAAGAGTGAGAAGAAAGTGAACCAGAAAAAAGAAAAATCAAATATACGGTGGCATATTAAGAAGCTGGCACAGCTTACCAAAATCCCGCTCATGTTGGGTCCTGTGGGACATCTCTGGTAAGACCACACAGAATCTCTCCATCTCCAAACTGTTGGTTGAAAGGAGCAAGGACAATTTAATTTAACTTCTGGCTTCTTCTCGAATGCAACATCTCACTAGTCAATATCTTTCCTGAATTTCTAGGTTTTTGATCTGACTTTTCCTGGCAGCCTCAGAAAAGTCAGACCCTCCCTCCTCAGTGTGTTCCTCCAGCAATGGTGCAAACAATGGTCTACCCTATTAATGGGCACCTGTCTGGGGTTCTCCTCGGTCTGTAGAACCATTGCAGCATTGGTAGCTGGGTCTTTACATCTGGAAATGGGCCACTCTTCTAGGAAATGGAGCAGGCTTCTTGGAAGAGGGAAGGTGCAGGGATAAGTAGAGACTTAACAGGATTCTAGTTGATTGTGAAAACAAAATTCAATACTATCTCTCTCTCTCTCTCAGAAGAGAGTGAGTCAGATATTTCACATTATTATTCTTTGGATTTAACTGCAAATACTTTTGTGTATCTCCAAAATTAAATCAGTTATCATACTAAAAATAAACACCTATAATGACATTTATAAACATTAATTGTCACTGATAAATAGAAAACATAAATAAAGCCACTGGTTTAGTGGCTCATGCTTGTAATCCTAGCACTTTGGAAGACTGAGGCAGAAGGTTTCTTTGAGGCCAGGAGTTTGAGACCAGCCTGGGCAACATAGCGAGACCTCATCGCTACAAAAAGGTAGAAAATTAACTGGGCATCGTGATACATGCCTGTACATGCCCCAGCTACTCAGGAGGATTGACTGAGTCCAGTTTGTGGGTGTGACTGGGAGCTATTATCATACCACTGCACTCCATCCTGGGCAACAGAGCGAGATCCAGTTTCTTAGAGAGAGAGAGAGAGAGAGAGATTGTAGAGAGAAACTAATTAATTGGTTATATTATTTCCAGTATTTTAAAACAATCTTGTTTTCTAATTTTAAAACACACACAAACATAGATTTATAAAAAGAAAGTTATAATTTGATGGTGCGCATCCAGTTAACTTTTTTTCCTTAGCACATTATTTCTTTCATTCCGTAGCAAGCTGGAATATCATATTGGATTTTTTGAACAGTCTCTTTGTTCAAAAGTTATTTCAATTTCTTACACAAATTTGTAATAAGAGACTTTGACTGCAGTAAAGTTACATGTGAAGCTATGCTAGTACTTTTTTTGTCCAAAAAATATTTGAACATTTCTCTAAAAAAAATAATCTTAATGTCAATTCCAGATTGTAACATTATTTTTCAGAAATTTTAAGGTATGAAAATGCAAGGTTAAAGAAGCAAACTTATTTTTTTTCTCAGACACTGTACACATTAATTAATATCAAGGTTCATCTGGTGTCATCTTTTACAATGCTAGCTCTTTACAGTTTAGCAACCTTTTACTTAGACACCTTAGACTTGAATGGAAAATAGAAGGAAGCAAAATAATATATTAATTAAGAATGCTTTTTATTTACATACTTGTCACTGCCTTTATATTTTTAAAAGATAAATTAGCAAAAGAAACATAAAGCAATTTTTTAAAATGCTTTATTGAACAAATAAGGAGAAAATCCAATTTTCTTCACTTCACTAGAATTCATTAAAAAAAGTTTTAAATGGATTCGGTATAGCATGATAATGGATCACCACAATTTATATGATGGATTGAAAAACATTAAGTCAAACACTATCATCATGGTTTTAGAGAGTATATTTTGTTTTTGGAAAGTGTGAATCTTACTTTTGAACTATATGTATTCTGAAAAAAGATATTGCTCTTTTAATACCTGTTCTGTTGGTTTATTATTACCTATTCAAGCATGATTGCTGAGTGTTTTATAGAATACCACCTTTATCTCTTTAGAGAAATTATATAGTAGATAAGTTCTAAAGGGTGAACATGTGGTAGACTGAGAGTCCTCATTTCAGGAATAAATAACTTATTACCACAGTTACTGGTAGTGCTTCTGGCAGATAACCCTTGGCTTTATTTTTCAGCTCAAAGTAACACAAAAGACTTATCCTGTTTTCTGAATTCCTACGGGTTGCCTGAGGTATATATTGAAATTGTATCATAGTTCAACTTCTTCTTCCGCTAATTTTTGCTTCCTCCTTTTCCTTTCCGCAGGTGTTTATTTCAGAAGCACTCCCTGATAATCCTTCCACTTTTATCTCAGAGTATGATTCCTGGGGGTCCTATCTAGTGACAGATCACTTAAAGAACAATTAAAGAGTTTTGACAAACATTTAAACCCATAATTTACGCTGCAGATTAAATAGGGCAACAAATTTGTATGGCTTGTCTTACTGAGGGGTGGATTCTAGCTTTCTTCTCCTTGCATGTGGGCTGCACTTCGTGATTTGTTTGACCAACGAAATGTGGAGGCAGGAAACTTCCAGGAAACCCAAGGCTAGGTCAGAAGAAGCCTTGCAGTTTTCTCTTGGGTCTCTTAAAACAGGTGTCCCCAACCACAGAGCCATGGACTGGGACCGTCTGTAGCCTGTTAGGAACCTGGCCGCACATCAGGTAGTGAGCAGTGGGTGAGCTGGTGAAGCTTCATTTGTATTTACAGCCATTCCAAATGGCTCACTTTACTGTTTGAACTCTGTGTTCTGTCAGATCAACAGCGGCATTAGATTCTAATAGAAGCCCAAACCCTGTTGTGTACTGTGCATGTGAAGAGCTAGGTTGTGCACTCCTTATGAGAATCTAATGCCTGATGACCTGTGGTGGAGCTGAGGCGGTGATGTTACTGCTGGAGAATGACTGCAAATACAGGTTAGAATTAGAAGTGAGATGTGACTGCACATTCTCCTCTTCCACGGAAAAACTCTCTTCCACAAAACAAAAAAGTCCCTGATGCCAAAAAAATGTCGGAGACTGCTGTGTTAAGACATTCTCTGGGATCTCTAACCCATGATATAATGTCACACTAACTTAGATTGCTATGTTTGAATGGACTTGTGTGGATGTTTTTTGTCAGTGGTTTCAGCTGGGCCCAGTCACCCAGAGATCCCTGCCTGGACCTGAGAGTGAACCCATCTCAAACCCACAGGTCAGCTGAATATTATCAGCCTTTGTTGAGGACATATGGCAAAGAAGAATCATTCCTGACCAAAATTCCAACTCATTAAATTAAATTGTAATGTATAATAAAATATTTGCTTTCCTAAGCAAATAACGTTTGGCATTGTTTCTTGTAGAGCAATGGAAGACAAGAATGGACAAGATGCTATGTAACTGAAACTTTAAAAACATGTGACATGGCCTCTGCAGCCCGGCATCAGGAAACAAATGGAAAGCCTTCAGGAAATTGTAAGTGAAGATGAGTGTCTCAAAAAGACTGTTAGTGGAAGATGAAAAATTATGAAAGACACTATTGGAAATGCTGACAAGAAAGGGAGACAGTTGTTACTGGTAGTGAAAATCAATCAATCAATAAAATAGATCCTTCTTATGAAGTGGGAGAAATTATGTCAATTCTGGCACTTGCAGTAACATGGTAAACAGAAAATATACATAATGAACTGTTAGGTTTGGTTAAGGAAATATTCAAGCAGCTTATTTAAAATAACAGCTGGTTTGTTTTAGCTGCGTATGATAATATGTAAATATAGAGAGAGATGAGGTATAAAATTTAACAAAATTTAGAAGAAAGAAAAAACAGAACTTGATATATTTTATAAATAAAACTTTTCCTATTTTCAAATTATCTGTGAAGACAAAGGGCTCTTAAAATAAGAAATAGTCAAGTCAAAATCACAGTAAATATATTACTGGATGACTCTTTATTATGCCTTCAAAAAGATTTTTTTAAATGTTTTATTTTAGATGTGGGGTACAATTCACGATTAGGTATACAAAGAATGTAGACACTAGAAATAAACAACAACAACAAAAACTTTTAAATGAGTATTTTAAGATCATTGTCCCACCATAATCTAATTCTTAGTCTATGACTAAGGGTACCATGTTGCAAAGACGTTTATAGATGAGTCATTGTCTAACTGAGTAGACCTCAATAAGTTTCAGAGGAACCTGACAAGTTTTTAAGAGAATCCTATCGGCAAAAGTAACAGCAGCTTTTACTAAGACAGATATATTTCAAATTTAAAAGAAGCACTGCAGACTCCAAACATCTGTGGGCAAGAAGTAAACTAAGAAGTCTACTAAGCTGCACATATGAGTGATTTTTTTTCAGGAAAAATTAAGATCTCAGATAACAAAGCAAAAAGCCCACAGTAGAGTAAGATAACTTGAAGAACCATTCCCAGGGTTCCTTAAATAAGTAAATGGCAACACATGCCCCATCGATTTTAGAGTTGCTGAGATCGATGACTACCTACTATTTTCTGACTTTTTAATTTGATGTTAATGGAAGTTATCCTAATTTGCATCATCATTGTATGTTGAGGCCAGGCACGTACCCAGGAGAAGATTGCAGATGACTTGTTTTTGAAGATTGAGATGAATTCTATTTGAGGGACTTTACCCATCAGTCCTCTCATATGGACCTGATTTAGACACTAAAATACTAGACAGAGTAAATGCTGTAATAGTATGAAACATTCTGGTGTCTTATAAGAGATGAAAATTGCATGTGGGAAACATGTAAACACTTTGGGTCCAGAGGTATATTCATGACAGCACAAACATTCTAGTACAATTCTCCACTTGAATCTCATTAAGCCTAAGTAACTTATTTTATCAATAAAATGCTGCAGTAGTGATGGGAACTTCAAAGGCCAGGTCATAAGAAGCTTAGTGTTTTCCATATCAGCTTCTTGGTACTCTCAGTCTGATACTTGAATTACAATATAAGATGTCCAACTACCAGGAGACATGTGGAAGAGGGCACATTTAAGCCACATCGGTCAACAGTTCCAACCTTATAATTATCCCCAACAAGTCACCTGAGATATAAGAAAAATGTCGTTAGGACCCCCAGGTTGGACCACCAGCCAGCTTACCTCCACTGTGTGACTTTTCTTGATGCCACATTGAACATAGGACATATCAGGAGGGGCCCTCCCATATTCCAATTGTGACATATAACAAAATGGTTGCTTTGAAGTACCGAATTTTAAAGTAGATGAACATCCAGATGTCATGAATCCAAACAGCTTATGACAATAACGTCCCTGTTCTTCTTTTCAAAATTTTAACTGTGCCTATAATATATGTAATATGTTATACTATATATATTACTCAAATTAAAAATCAATACATGTATCTTAGACCCAATTTTAAAACCACAGTAAAATTTAGCCTGATAAATTAAAAATACAGAACTTGACAAAATAAGAAGAAAAAGAGATGAGTGAAAAATTAAGTAGTAATGATTTAATAGAAGTGTTATGTAGAAGTTTGGTAGAGAAATATTTTGTCTATAAGAATAAACTGAATTTAGGAAATGGTAATTTATTTTTCTTTCACAAAATGTCTAAATTACAAATGTCCTTTTCCTTTGGAAATATTTGTAATGGCTAGAGAATGTATGCTAATTTGGAGCCGATGAGTTAATATTCATATGAAAATGGAGAGCAATTAAAGATTTTTGAGCAAAGAGACATTGGTCAGTGTGTGCTCAAGAATATTAATCAGAGAATGCTCATTAGTGTGAATTTGTATAGAAAGAAAACAAATATAGAGAAATAATGAAGAAATAGTTACAATAACCCAGGCAATTGATTGCAAAATATCTCAAACATTGAAAATGGAAAGTCAGAAGCTTTTGACATAAGTTGTTAGGGGGTAGCTTCAATAGGTCATAGTGACTGAATGAAGGCGATAAGAGAGAAGAGGACATTGGTCCTGAGTTCCTCAGTAAAAGGGAATGCCATTACCAGATTTTAAGAAGCAAGGATAAAAAGAAAGCATTGGAAAATGCAAACGTTTACTTTTTTTTCTTAAAAATGTGATACATTGTTTTTGTCTTAGCATGCTTTCTATTCTGAAGCTATCTGGATTTAATGATAACTTGAAGTGTAAATTGTTCTATTTAAATGGTTGGTAATTAGTCATATTTTCAAAATTATGAAATTTCTTTTATACAAATACTTTCCTGCTTTTATTTTAGGTCTTCAAAATTCTTTTAAATGTTTTGAATTTTTTCACGAATGTGTGTAGCTCCTCTTTGCTAAATTTTGATTATATTTATAGGGCGCAGAAGAATTGTGCTCAAGAGTAATAGTAAAACCATGTATGAAAAACTATTCATTAAACCCTGTATGGAACCTGTTGTTTCTGTATTACTAATGAGATATTTAGCAAAAATCACTGACAAATTATCCCTCTTCTTTTGTTTCTTTGTATTTCTGTGGTGTCTTATTGATTCAACGCTCACAATATTTACTGCACATCTGTTTTACATTTACAAATATACAAAATACTGCTTCATTTAATGTTTTATTCCCCACATCCCTTATGCCTGACGCAATTACAGCATTTAGGAAGAGGAGAGAAGCCTAGTTGAATGAGTGAGAAGAAAACTAGTGAATCTGCAGCTGTATCATACTTAAACTTTATAATACATACAAATAGTCTTTAGGCTCCTGCAGGATGCCTAAACACCTGGTCGATGAAATGGAAATGCAAAGTAGCTTAAATATTTTAATTCACTTTGCTCAGAGAGTCAGAATATGCAGCTATATAGTCATAAACTGAATATATAGCTGGCATAAGATATTTTCTGCTAACATGTTCTTCAGGAAACGGTCCCAAAGCAGTTTTAAATACCTGTCAACCTAAATTTGGAGAAGATTATCTAGTGACTGCAATCAATTCCCTAGTGGATTGACACAAACTTATTTTTTTCCTTCTGCTGGAATCAAAATATCAAAGACAATATGTGTGATAGAGATTGTATGAGAAATACATACATATATTACTTGAGGGACTGGTTTTCAGAAGGAGATCTGGGGACCAGGAACCATGTCAGTTTGCTTAACATGGAGAAGATAGTGGTAAGTGGGTAATTGACTTTTTCTCCCTCCTTTTTCTGCATAAAATATTCAAAAAGCAGATATTGGGTGGGATGCTTTCCTATAACTCCAAAGTTTACTGCTTGCTACACTCTTGTTGTTAACCTGTCTTCAATGTGTTATATTATTCTGCTATATATTTCTACGAAATTCTCCCTTCCATTAAAACCAAGCCAAGTAACAAACTAAAAATACTGCTAAATGCCATAGCCAACCATGTCCTTGCACTTAAGAGGCTGGAGTCCAGTTACAGTTATTTTGTCCTCAAACCAAAGGTAACCATTAACATCAATACTCCAGTTGGAAGCAAGGTGACTGCCCTGAGGTCCCGTAATCCAGGAGTGTATACATTTTTCTTCTTTATAAATTCTGCAATGTTACGAACAAACAAAACAGAAAAGATTAAGTCCTCACAGCATCTTAAGTATATTTTTTGTTCTATAGATGTCAACAACACATAGACCATTGTACATTATTTATATATGTAACTTATGTACAATATATATTAATATACATTCTTTTTTGCAATTTATGCATTCCCAAACACCAGATAGATACTTCAGAAAGGAAAATAAACATGCCACTATATTTTTATGCAAATCGAGGAGATTATCATACACAAGTCTCCTCAGAGGTCACTGGCCTCACCCACCACAACCATGATCTATGTGAATATAGTAAATTTATGACCTACTGCTTGGCAAATCACAGGAAGGGACGTTGCACTATTTTAATTACTGTCTGCAATGAAAAAAATTTTCTTGCCATCTCAGATTAAATTATCCAATAAAATTACCCATAAAAATGATTTTGTTTTTATTTTGGACCATCTGGTGGCTTAATTATTATGCATATTTTAATGCAGAAATGCATTCTGAAGTTTGCACTTTAGAATTACATACACATTTTTGGAGCATGATACTTTTTAAGCTGGTGTTGCTCTATTAAAAATAAACGCATGTCTTTTACATATTTTCATTGTGCAGCCCACATCACTAAGTTTTTTTGAAAAATGGACCATATTATTAAGTGATAATCTTTAATATAACCTTTTACTTTGAAGTTTCAGTCAAAAAATTATCACCTTTGAGTAAAATTGTGCTAGAATATATGCTGCTTTTTCTATGTTCTCAAAAAGTTTTAATAATAAATAATATTGATTCAATCACAACTTCAGAGATTATTGATATACAATGTTAGACGATTTTGTCATTTTGACTAGTCTTTAAGCAATGGGTTTGCATTATGTTTTGAGAGACCACACCTCATCAACAAGGGTTCCTGCATAATGAACATGTGTATACCTAACCCTAATTGTGCCCTGCATCTTTAAAATTAAAAATTAAAAAATAAAAAGCTAGTAGAAGAAAGAAGTGTAAGAAATTTATCTTCTGGCTCTTCCCTAATGTCCTATCTCCTAAGTGTGTCCCAGGGTGCATTAATCCACCCTCCACAACACTTTCAAATGATACTATCAGCCCCTTCTAGACAGACTTGGGGCAGAGCCAGAGATAATTGTGGCAGTAAAATATTAATTTGTTTCTGTTTTTCTGGGTAGGTCAGACTTATGCTGGGAGCTCCTGGTCTCCTACCGTGACAGGCACAGTGGATGTCAATTCAAGCCCTGCTCACACCTCTGGAAAGGTTCAACAACTAACTGGCAGTGCTTGTTTGGTCAGGAGTCAACGCAGGAGGTAGCCAGGACACAGCGTCAGCCACCAAGACAGCATTACCATCTCGATGGCTGAGGCCTGGGCTGATCTGGAACTGAGGCGATATAGAGAGACACATCATTGGTTTCAGAATGTTTAGCCTTCTTAGATCTTAGAAACTCTTCCTGATATTTCTGATTCATTTCTTTCCATCCTTGCTTTTTCTGAGCTCGGCCTTTGAATTTCTCAGAAAAGCAAACAAAATAATGGATACCATTTATTAAGCAAAGAATATGTGATATGTTGCAGAATGTCTAAAATTTTAATTAAATTCCTATCAAACTTCCACATCAGGTTAATGGTTTTTATGCCATATTAAAAGATGATATGACAAAGATGTAACATTTTAAGGGACATGCTCAAGGTTAGTGGGTTGTAATTTGTGACATCAAAATATATACTTTGAACTTCTGAATTCAAAATCAGACCATGCTTTAAGTTCAATATCAAGATAACAGGAGTCGTCTTTGGAGTAAGGGTTTTACCATTTTAAGTTTGAAAAGAATTGCTTAAACATGCCAGTAACAGGTTGTAGATCTTACTTAGTTTCAGACATGATTTTAACAAGAAATATGCATAATACAGTAGACCAATTAACAATGGATCCATGAAAATATAATGCTTATCTTATAAAGATGGAGTGTGGGCGGTGCTGATAATAGTAATTGTCTATGCCACAATCAAGAGGAAAAACTGAAGTTAAGAGAACCTAATCAGCATTTGGTAGTTGATGTTATCTATACCCCACACTAACATTATTAATATGTTCTCTTTGAGAAATGATATATTTCACGTTGAATCTCTGAGTGAAATTAGAGCATTGTGTGATAATATGAAAGTCATGTTAAGTTGCTTTTGTAGGATAAGGTGAGAAACTTTTATTCTCCAATAAGTAGTTTACTTGGCAATGTACCTTATGGCTGCCACTAAAATGATGACAACAGTCACCAAGAGCACAATAGAATCTACTTATTTATGAATCTGAGTGTGTTTCAATCAGACAGAAACCAAAGCATAAAACAAAGAATAAACCAAAGAATAAATCCATTCTGATAAAACAGATGTGCACTGTGCCCTACATTGGGACAAATATCTGAACGCAGTCATCATAAGCTATCATATTGGGGAGTTTTAAGGATTTTCAGGAACCTATATTTATTGAAAACAATTTGAATAACAGAAAACAACGTATCTTCTGAGATTAGCTATATCCAAAATGACTCCTTAAAATAACAGAAAATGCCTAAATTGTAAATTATAGTCTAGTGATTGCTTAAATTTTATACAATTTATTTTGTTAAATGGCACCAACATTTCCACTGTGTTCCCTAAAAAGCAATTGAAGACAATGTATATTTCTAACAAAATGATTATTAAAATTATAGAATATGCTAAAAAGTAAAGTAAATACGGTAATTACTGTGGCAGTAAAAAATTAACTTGCTGATTTATAGTATTTTAAATAAAAAGATAAATGTTTTGAAGAGTAACAAAGAATTATGAGCAAATAAAACAAATTATTTAAGATCTCATCTCCGCATCAAATATGAGTCTTCCTCATAAATAATCAGAAAAAAAATTCACTTATCTGCTGGTTTATTTAAGCACCATACTGAGATTCTATTGGTATTTGAAAACAATTGATATTATGTTTCGTTTTTAATTCAAAATGAACTAACTGAACAGAACATTAGCAATCTAAGCACATCATTAGATTTCTTTCAAAAGCACATTTCTGCCTTTTATTAATGTTCAAATAAAATTTTGATTACCTAATACAATTAAAATAATACTGCCTTCCTCGGAATAAACTCTTGGAAATCAAGGCTGTGTTTAATCCTCAAAGAGTTCAATATGTTCATTGTGAATTGATGCTCCAGTCTTTCACTGAAGCCTCTCAACTACCAGCAGAGATGAAAATTACAAACACTCAAAATGACTGTCAAAGCCCCCTTTGCTGGCACATACATACATAAATCTGACCAATGGCATTCTGGGAACCTTAGGAATGTGCATGTCTCCATATCATATCATTCAAAGCCAGATCCAGAGTAAATTATTATTTAGTCAGAGTCGTGATTTAAGTTTGCTCACGATAGATAATTTTCTATGTATTATGTATGCAGAAAAAAATAATTTTATACTGCAATTTTAGGAATATAGGAAAAAAGTTTAAGGAGAATTGAGTGCCTGATTATAATTACTGATTATTTTACAACTTGTTTGAATAGACACTGTACAAAATTATTATGGACTCTTTGATTCTTAAATAAAGAATGTACTAAATGAGATCAAATAGAGATTCCTTCTTGATGGGCAAAAATGGTTTTTATCTTCAATAGAATGACTGACAAAAACACAAATTAGAAGGAACTTTAGTCATCGTGTAATGTTCATAAAATAAGATTGAAAAAATGTCAGACTATTACTTTTTAAATTCTGTTTCTCAAAAATAGGTACCCAGAAAGCTAAACAAAATTATCTTATAAATGTTTCAAATTCAATATATTCAACAAGTAGATCAAATGTTTGGGATTTTATAACAAAAGCAAAGTAATGAAATAAAAATTAAATTGGATTTTTATATATAAAGTTAAAAAGTTTTGATGCTTAAATTCCAGAAGAGATAAAGTGAGTTTACTAGTTTTTGCCTTTTTAAAAAAGTCTGCCTGTTTTGTAAAACTAAAATGTACTTTATTTTTTTGACATGAAGTCGGGCCTTAACCATTAAAAACAGAGGTTTGAACAATTATTAGGTCTATTTATTCTTACTAATGAAATTGTCATTTAAATATCTATTCAATTAACTTTGAGTTTCAACAAAGTACTGTGCACTTTGATTCTCTAAGGTAGAACTTGGTTAGGAAGGCTGTGCTCATGTGCCAATATTTTATTTGCAAAATCTTTAAAACCCTAAGGCAATAATATCCTAATAAAGCATACTGTTTTGAAATATGGTTTCAGAGAAAATATTTGTTAAGTTTTTTATAATGAAATGATAGAGCATAATATATTTGTACTTCTCTCTTTTCAGACATACCTGGGAATACCTAATAGTCTAAGACCAAAAATGTAGAGTTTGGCCAATAAACTTTTCAATAGCACTGAAGCATACTCCTGCAGTAGTCTCTCATTCTATAGTCTTGAGTGTTAAGGAAGACAAAGGAGATGACACAATTTTATTAAAATTTTAGTTCATCTACTTGGTTCTAACAAATTATTAGTCTCAGATAAAGATAGTTTGGGATAAAATTCTAGTATTTGAAAATTTACAAGTAGAAATTTGCAGTAGCCTGTTCAGAAATTTTATAGACCCATCAATCTCTGCTTTGCACAGTTAAAGAACATGAATGGATCAGAAGAGGTGTCCAACACTCAATGAACATTAAACTGATTAATTGGTATAAAAATGTTCCTTATCTCTTTATGGCAGTAGCTATATCTTGAATTGGGGCTTAAGGAAAAGATTGGGTGCTCTGCTAACTTAATAGAATACATGCTGGAAATTTAGACAAATGGAATGAATTTATTCCTAAATTAAGCTTGTGATAGATGACATTTTTAAATCTGGAGCTAGACAACTGTAACACAGCACGTGTCTCAGGAAGCAGGGTAGAGCAGGTTTTGTTTACCTTTCAGAAAAAGACAAATCATAAGGAAGCTGTACTTCCTAGAATTAATGAAATTCAGCAAAATAGCACATGTAGATGCCTTGGAGATTCTCTAAATTACTAGTGGTGTAGATTAATGACATTATCTTCATTATCAATATTATCCAAGGTATTTGCCACCTAATACAAGTAGCACATCATCCAATGAGAGTAAAAATACTGCAATACACAAATGCATGAAACTGACAGAATGCTGAGAAGAGCATGTGTTTGAAAGAGGTAGAATTTGGAGTCATTGGAAAAGGTACAGAATTGTTAAAATTCAAGGTGTCTCTTCCAATAGGTTAAAGCAGAATGGAGAGTGGCAGAAAGAAGCCTTATATGCTCATGGGAAGTGAAGACACTGGTTAAGCATCTGGGAGAGTTTCAGACTCATTCACAAATTTATTTACAAATTGTCTTGAGTAAAAGTTTGGGAAGTCAAGGGGAATGGATTGTCTGAGCCCGCGTGTTTGGGAGCAGCCAGGGCAACTCAGTGAGACCTCGCCTCTACAATAAATCACAAATTAGCTGGGCGTGGTAGCGCACACTTGTAGTTCTGGCTACTTGGAAGGCTGAGGTGGAAGGTTCACTGGAGCCCAGCCGGTCAACACTGGGGTGCCGTGAGCTGCACTATAGCCTGGGCAATGAAGTGAGACTCCACTAAAAAAAAAAAAAAAATGCTATGGACTGAATGTTTGTGCCCCCGCAAATCCATATGTTGAAGTCTGAGTCCCCATTGTATAATACTTGGAGATGGTTGCCTTTGGGATATACTTAGGTCTTGAGGGTACAGTCCTCATAAATAGAAAAATTGTTTTGTCTTGATTATATTGGGGGGGGGTCAAGACAAATCTCCTAACTTTTCATATATAATTCAAAGCAATAGGTCCACCTGAAAACTACTCCTGAATTGTAGACATAAGAAGAGGAGGAAACAAGAAGTCTTTAGAATGAATACTTTATAAGCCGCACATAATTTTAATGATTGTCAATATCCTAGAAATGTTTTTTAAAACAGCACTTCTTAATTCTCTAGTAATAAAAAAAATCATCTTATTTTTTTCAAAGCTGGCAAAATTACTAGGAAAAAAGAGTCATGACACAAGAACTTTAAAATATTTGAGGGAAGGTTTACATGTTGCATGCGTAAATATTAAAGACAGAAGTAATGAGAAAGGTTATATTGTCAGGTATCAGTTTTACTGGTATTACAAGCATTAGAGTCAGCACAGACTGGAGACAGATCTTTGAAAGTGCCATGTTGGTACACCAGGCAAGAGGTGGTAACGGAATTCACCAGACTAATAGAAAAGGTAACATGGAAGTATATCAAAAACAGCGCAGGGAGAGAATCTACATGATTCGATGCTCCGCTGATCTGAGCATGAACACTGATACCTTAAAAATGAGGGTGTTTTCAAAAGAATTGAGTGCTGTGATAGCCCTCTCAGACCCCTGAACCAGGGTCCCGAGAGAGTGAATGCAAGACTCAAGTGTCTTTATGCACAAAAAGAACCTAGATGAATGATTTCATGTTAATCACACAGTGCCCACCAATCTCTGACCAAGTTGGAAGAGAGGTCAGGATAAAGGTTATATCAGCCATGGAACTCAGCCAGTGTCATCGATAGACTGAAGAGCTATCCCTAAGACAAGTAAAATTTTCACAGTACAAGGACAGTATGGTTGTTTATGCCAAAGATTTTCACCTAGGAGAGGTTAACTCTTAAACAACAGGAAATTCTGAAAAGACATAATAAGCTACATATGTACCTCTCACTCTATAACTAAGTAACATCTTTCCAAGAAGGGCACATTATGCTGAAGATTGTCGATTTTTATAGAAATTGAATTTTAATTGTTGCATAGAAAGCACAGTGGATTAAGGGCTTTCTCCCACCTCTTAGATTTTGAAGTTTCTACCAAGAAGGCTTCAATTTTAGAAAGAGATGAAATAAGTTAGAGGCAAAATAAAAGTAAATTTTTTTTTAAAAGGACTCATATTTCCTCTGCACATCTGCGTTTTAGTAGAAGTAAGTTTGGAACTTTTCAGAATCCATTAATTATTTAACAGCTAATCAAGTAGGAATAATACCATAATTTTTAGTACACAAACTTTGTTGTGCATACTAATTTCATTAAATGATGGACATTACATGGTTTTCTTATTCTCAAAATCTCTACTTTAATTTTTTTCTGTTTACCCGATTCAAAATTGAGACTGTTACACATATGGGAATCATTTCAAAGCAATAGCTTCATTATTTTTGGTCACATTGCTAGGATACAATTTTTCTGTGTTGGGATATATACAGATACACTATCCAGCTACCACCCACTTCCTCTCTTCCAATGTTTTCTTGAACCTATACAAATTCTCATTTGAATCACATCATTCCACAAGTCGATTTTAGGTCACCAGATGATAAATCCAACAGTCTCAGTTTTAAATAAATCATTACTGTTTTCATTATTTCCCTACTTCCTTAGTTACTTCTTCTCACTCACTGAGTCCTCCACATCCTTGACCTCCAAAGTTTGCTTCTTTAGTTAAAACCCCATCAGGACAGAGTTATGCCCATCTTGTGATTCTTTTTTTTTTTTTTCCCTTGGTATTCTGAACAGTTACTGACACCTAGTACATGCTCAAGAAATATTTTTGATGAATGAAAGTAGTGAGTGACTTGTCTTCGGTCCAATGTTATGTTGGAAAGAAGACACATGTGATATCATGTTATGCCACACTCACATCCACACTCATAGCAGTTGTTTTATTTTTGGGGGGAGGGTTTCAGCTAGCCTATTATGTCTGTTTCATTATAACTGAAATAATTTTCTCAGAGATTAGGTATATTATAAAGTGAAATTGTATCGTGTAGTTTTGAGTTTTCTTAAATTATTTTCACCCATCTCTAAATGAACGGCATACACTAAATGTATAATTAAGTAGCTGTGTATAGCTCCAGGGTAACACCTATATGCCTTTATCTCATGGCAAACATTTTTTAGGATGTCAGAACAAGTGTGAAGATTTAATAACCAAATATTCTCAGCAGTGGTATCATTGCTTCTTTGCTGCCGTACTTATAACAGGGAAAATTTCATCTGCACAGTGAATCTCTGAATAGCTTTCAAAAGCAAAACAAAACAAATCAAAACATCTCCTTAATATTAGAATGGCTTCCTAAAATAATAAATTAAATGTGTTTATATGGATGCACATATGCAGATATGTTTACATATATTTACATATATATTTCCTTGACAAAGTGGTATATAAATTACAGTAAGTTCCATCCAATTGATTTTAGTTTCACAATCTAGAGAGGTCTGGAGTTTGTATTTTGTGAACATTCTGGGGGTTTAAATTAAATCTAACTTACCTTATGATCACTGGTTTGGTAAAACAGAATGAAATATGTTCATATCTTTCCACTATTTTTGTTACTTCACTTAAATTATTGATTTTATCAAATGTTGGTCTTTTATTAGGACTAAGAACATAAGCAAAATATATATTTCAAGATAAACAGTGCATTTCTTATTCCTACTGAAAATCCACAGCTCTTCATTTTTTTTTTCTCTATGCTGTTTGATAGCTAAGCACAATTTGCTGGTGCACAGACCCCAAAACAATATATTTTAAGAGAATTGCTTGGATTTTTTTTAGCACATCAGAACATATATTAACTCTCAAATCTTCAAAATGTAGTGAAATATTTGAAAATGAAAATAGCACTTGAAAAACTCGCCCTTAATGAAGCTTAGAAATCAAGGAACTCCAAGAAGTAATTTTTATTGCCGTATTTTCACTGCCATTAAATTTTACTCACAGTTAAATGCCTGCAAAATTCTAGCTTAAATTGGGGGCAGCATATTATTTCAAAGTTTGTTACCTGTAGTTACTTCAAGACTTCCACAGACGAAAGATCAGCTTGACATAAGGTTATAGTTGACTAAGCATAGCAATGAGCTTGAGTATCAGTGAAATGCCCTTATGGTTAAGAGCAAGAATGACCCACCTTTTCTGACATTTACTGCCTTCTATGGTTTTGCGAGCCTTTCTTCTCTGCTGGGTTTCTTTGCAGCAGATACAGAGTAAAATTTCCCAAGTGATTATTTCTTTTTTGAACTGACACTATAAAAGAGCAACTTTCTTTTTTTTTTTTAAGTGCCATGAGTTTTTAACACACTGGCAATGCTGAAAACATAAATGTCTCCACAGAAGTCATCTTCCCATGCCCTTTATTGGTCTATATGGGCATCCCAGGAAACGTAAATAATGGAAGTGCAGTAAAGACTTAGACATTCTCAAAGTAAAAATGCACCCTGCTAGCTACTTATTTTCTATGTTATTGAAGAATAAGACTAAATGCAGAGAAAGCATGTGGAGATCCAGGAGCTTTTAGAATTTAATGTGGAATAGAACAGAATAGTAAGACAAGATAATAAAATGTCAACTGTCATGCTAGAACCTGCCATTTAGTTCTTAAATGACACTTCTTTTTGATAATTTTTATCTTAATGGAAGATGACAATAGAATTTCTTTTCAAACATCACATGGTAACTGTATGTATATTTGCATAGATGTTTAAATGTCCATAATACCAATTAGAAATATCTTGATTGAAATTCATTTTAAATTTGGTATGTAATTAACAATGATAAGATATATTGTGTTTAAATTGACTATTGTATATCATTTTTATATTATCTACTTTCCTATATTTAAATTTTAAGCCAATTTTGAACAAAGCAATATATTAATAGAGTTAAACAGTTAGATCACAAAGACAAAAGTTCCTTTTCTTTATCCTTTTTTACTGTTAGCCTCATTTCCCAGAAACAATTGCATTTAATCATATATTTCAGCTCTTAATAATTGTGGTTGTCACTTCATCTCTAAACAACATGCAAATTCTGTTTTCTGAAATGTATCAGAGATAGAAGTTACTGGCTTTTTTTTTTTTTTATCATCTCCATGTTTATGATGTCATTATTTTTACAATGGTCACTTCTGGAATGTGAGACCACACATCAAAAGTTTCCTTATTTACACATAAAACATATACTTTCAATCATAAAAAAAATACCTTTCTCCCTATTTTGTAGAATAAAAATGAAACTACTTCTGTTCTCCTTCTATCTCCTTCCCCTTCCACATTCCTAGCTCTATCGATTAAGAAAAAAGAAAAAAAGAAGAAAATGTGTATTGTCATTTGGAACTTCTTTCTGTTAATGGTGGCAATTAAGTATTTTGTGATTTATTTTCAAAATTATAAAAGTTATAAACCAATAAGTAGCATAAAACAATTTTGATAATGCAAATATTATTTAATGCTGTACCAAGTAGTTTCTTACGACATTCATTCATAAGAGATCCGATCCAAACCACTTATCCACTCAAAGGAAAGTTTTCCTAATGTCAGGTTGAAATAGTTTCTTTTTTTTATATTTTCCTAAGCATTCAAAATTGTGTTATACTTTCATGTGTTTATACAAAGTCTTATACAAAGTTCATGAATGCTTCCTAGAAAAAGTGCTACATACCTCATTGCTGAATATCATTACAATCACCTTTGAAGTACTCCCCTTGGGAGTTATGCCAGCACCTAGTCCACCCATCAAATAAATTTTGGAACTCTTCTTCTGGAATGGCCATCAGAGCTATCGTTTTTATGGTCTAAAAAGGTAATAGCCCCTTCTTCAGCAGCTGAAGGCTTTATGTCAGTATGAATTTTATTTATTTGTAGGTTACTAGGTTTTCCTCCAGAAAATTTAAGTCTCTCATTATTCTTAAGGTTTAAATTTCACAGTGCTTTGGAGTTTTGTTTTGTTTTTGTTTTTTCTATCAATCCTGAACAATATTTGTTGGGAATATTGATTTTAAGACTTGTGATCATTTCAATATGTCATTTTAATATAGTATTTGTGCAGTGAATGCTTCCTTTGCATCTTCTCTGTTCAACTTTCCAGAGCCTTTAGTATTTAACTGTTGGATTTCCTATATAATTTCTCTATGGCATTTATCTTTTATTTTCTATTTTATACCTTTTGTTTTTTGTTGTTTATTTTGGTGACAATTTTTGTATTCTAAATTTTCTGCAGATTTTTTTCTTGTTGTCGGTATTAGTATTTTCCTTAACTTCTTTTTTTTCAGGAATTGGTCTTCTTATTCTAATGCAATTTAAATTTTGTATTAATATTTATTTATATTTATTTCAAAGATGTGTGATGCAATTAAGGATTAGGTATACAAGTGGACATTGTATGGGTAAAGTTTGAACCTTCCTTTGGTCTCCACTTTGCCTGGTTTGAGATCCAGTATCCTTACTGATGTTGTGTCCCTACCCCCACCCTGACAATATCCTGCTACTGCCAATCACTTTCTTATAGTATTATGGTAAATGTTCAGGTCTGCTTATGAGTGAGAATATATCATGTTCTCTTCTTTGTTTCTATGATAGATCATTGGGCATTATAGACTCTAAATCCATCCAAGTTGCTACAAAATCCATATGTTTGTCCTTCTTTATGACTGTGTAATAATCCATCATGTATACGTACCACATTTTTTTTATCGAGTCCAACTATGATCGGAAGCACGGTTGGGTCCGTGTTTTTGCTATTGTGAATAGTGCTACAATAAACTAGTGTGTGCAAGTATCTTTTTTGTAGATTGATTTGAGTTCTTCCATGTATATTCCCAATGGGGGAACTGCTGGATCATATGGAAGGTCAATTTCTAGCTCTTTTAGAAATTGTCACAGTTTTCCAAAGATGTTTCACTGGTTTGCATTCCCACCAGCAGTGTAGAAGCATTCTCTTTTCTCTGCATCCTTTTTGGCATCTGTTGTTGTTTGTTTTATTAATGATGGCCATTCTTCCTGGATTATGTGATTTTGTTTATCATTTCTCTAATGATTAGTTACACTGACCACTTTTTCATGTGTCTGTTGAGTGCCCATATATCTTCTTTTGAGAAGTGTCTAGTCATGTTTTTTGCCCACTTTTTAATGGGGCTGTTTGTTTTTTTTTCCTTTCTGCACGTTTGAGTTCCTTGTAGATCCTGGATGTTAGACCTTTGTCAGATATACAATTGGCAAATATTTTTTCCCATTCTGTGGGCTGTCTTCCTGTTCTCTTGATGGTTTCTTTGGTTTTACAGAAGATTTTCAGTTCAATGAAGCCCCGCTTTTCTATCTTATCTCTTGTGCCATGGACATCTGGCATTTTAATTAGGAAATGGTTGCCTACTCTGATTTCTATAAGGGTGTCTCCTGCATTTTCTAAGTTTCTTATAATTTGAGGTTTACGTTTAGGTGTTTGATCCATTTAGAGTTGATTTTTGTGTATGGTGAGAGGGGACCTGTTTCAATCTGCCTGTGGTACACCATTTACTGAATAGGTTGTTGGTGAAGGCTTTGTCAAAGATAAGTCAGTTGTGAAATTGAAGTTTTGCTTCCGGAATCTCAATCCTGTACCATTGGTCCATATGCCTGTTCTTGTACCAATTCCAGGCTGTTTTGATTAATGTAGCCTTATAGTAAAGTTTAAAGTAATACCTTCTGCTTTGTTTCTTTTGCTGAGGATTGTTTTGGCTATATGTGGTCATTTATGTTTCCATATGAATTTCTGGATTGTCATTTCCAGGTCTGAGAAAAATGATGTTGGTAATTTAATGGATATTTCATTAAATCTATAGATTGCCTTGGGTAGGATGGACAGCTTAACAATGTTGATTCTTCCAGTTTTCATTGTAAAGGTCTTTCACTTCTCTGGTTAGGAAGTTGCTAAGGAATTTTTTTTTTTTTGGGTGGTTATTATGAATGGGATTGTACTTTTTATTTAGTTCTCTGCCTGTTTGCTGTTGGTGTATAAGTATGCGATTATCTTTTACACCTTTATTTTGTACCCCAAGACTTAGCCAAAGTCCTGTATCAGTGAAAGGAGGTGATTGAGAGATTCTCTTGGTTTTCAAGTAATAGAATCATATCATCAGCAAGGAGGGATAATTTAACTTCCTCTTTTCCTATTTGGATACCCCTGATCTCTTTCTTTTGTCTAATTGCTCTCACTAGGACCTCCAACACAATGTTGAACAGGAGGGGTGAGAATAGGCAGACTTGTCTTGTTCCAGTCAGGGGAAATGCTTCCAGTTTCTGTCCACTTAGCAGTATACTGGCTGTAGGTTTACTATACATGACACTTATATTTTGAGATATGTTCCTTCTACGCCTAAGTGTTCAATTGTTTTTATCATGAAGTAGTGCTGAATTTTTCAAATGTTTTTTCTGCAGCTAGTGATATAATCACATGGTTCTCGTTTTTGCATCTGTTAATGTATTGATTATGATCTTGCAAATGTTGAACAAACCCTGCATCCCAGGAGTGAAGCCAACTTAGTCATGGTGGATCACACTTGAGATGTGTTGTAGAATCTGGCTTGCCAGAATCTTATTGAGAATTTTTGCATCTATGTTCATCTAGGAGACTGGCATGTAATTCTCTTTCTATGTTGAGTCTTTACCAGGTTTGGGTATAAATATGATGTTAGCTTTATAAAATGATTTGGGGAGAGTTTCATATTTCTTGATTGTCCAGAAAACTTTTGATAGGATTGGTATCAGCTCCTCCTTGTAGGTTTTGGAGAATTCAG
>CAUYQG010112179.1:0-12633 GCA_963574415.1 Tarsius wallacei | reverse complement strand
CCTTTATCCTGAACAACAAGAAGGTCTATGGAAAAGACAAGAGTTGTTATAAAATCACTTTAATTGCATCCTCTCCACTTTACAAGCCACTAGAAGCTGGTGGGATGTGCTTGTGCTCCCTGCTCAGTATGACACTGAGCTGCAGTTGCAGTTACCAAAATCTATATCCGCACCATAAGAAACCACAATGCTACCTACCCCTCACTCCACAACAGGTATAAAAAACTATAAATATCTACACCTACTCACATTATTTTATGGGAACTCGAGGATCATAGGTGAAGACTAAACCTGAACTTTCTCTCCTACTCAATTCCTAACTAAGAGGCTTGGGGAGTCACTGCTTGATAAGGAGTCACCAAACAGTGCTTTATTACCCTGTTGTTTTTCAACCTGACCCTGGCATAACATCACATAACAAACAAACAAATCAAGTATCTTATGGCCCTGAAAAGCCATCTCTTGTGGATTACTAGACTCCAAGGGAGGCTTATAAGACAATTGTCTATCTTCTCTGAAGTCTGTCACATAAAGGGCTTCATTTACATATCAACAAACCTTGAATTTTCCACCCCCTTATCTTAACAAAGCATCTTCTCTTCGGATTTCCCAAATCCTTAGACAAGAATTGGAAAATTACCAGTCAAGAAATCTTTGAATCTGCCTATTGTGGAGGAGAGGGGCTGATACCAGTTAAAAGTATTCCTTTTAAAGATCAATCTTAGGCTGAGGTGGAAAGATCGCCGGAGCCCAGCAGGTCGAGGCTGTGGTGGCCGGGAGTGGCCACTGCACTCCAGTCTGGGTGACAGAGTGAGACCCCAACTCAAAAAAAAAAAAAGAAAGAAAAGAAAATGCATCCAACAACCTCTCGAAATCCCCTCTATTTTTCCAGTTCAAATAATCCTGCTTATTGCCTCTCTTTATTTTCAAGCTTACACTTCAAACAACTAATTTTTTTTATGCTTCTTGAAGAATCACCTGCAAGAAGTCTAAACCAGAGGAGTCATTTTTAAACTAACCCAAGAGTCAGACAACTGATAGCAAATCTCCTCGTGAGGTGGCCCATCCCCTGGGGTATGAATTGGTGGGTAGACCTGCAGCATGAGACTGGCAATTGCAGGGAGAGACTGGGAAAATGTCAGAAAAAGGGTGAAGGCACAGAGATTACAAGACCAAAATAAATATAGTGTTGGCACGAGGCATTTCTTGGCTTAGCACAAAACATCATGTGGTATTTTATAATAACATTGAGATAACTACATAAGAATTCAATTCATAAATTACTGCAATCCCAGCAATAAAGACAGTGAAACAAGGCACAACTGGGGACTGGTCAGAATTTCCTCAATCAGACTGGTTCCATCTGCCTTTTGGCATCATCTTAACGTTGGCTTCAACACAAAACCCTCTTTGTGGCTTCTCTGCTGGAGACCATTTCCCTTCTTTGACACTCCACCAGAACAAAGGGGCCACAGAAGTTTGGGGAAAGTTTAGTTGGCCACGTTTTAATATTATGCTTGGCCTCCTATAGAAACATGGCTTTTTCAGCTATAATGTATTTGAAGAATCTACAACTACTGAAATAACATTGCTCTCCTAAGGGAGAAAAAAAAATCATATAGTGATCCCTTCATCTACGTGATAAAATTGCATCATTTTTGTGGACATTCATCTACCATTTCAACTGAAATCTGTGGTTGTTTTTCAGGAAGTTCTTGCTCACATTTTTCATGCAGTAGCATGGAATGCCTGTACCCCGACAGGGCAGGCTCTAAACTGGGAAACTTGGCAAAGTGGACAGATGTTATTTGCAGAATTCTTCAGTGGCATGAATCATCCATTTTATCAGGAAACAATAGATGTCATAATTTCCAAGTAAGAAAACTTGATTTGTTAAGGAAAAAATCACTCTGTTAGTAGGAACAATGTGCTACTATCCAGATAGAAGGGTGGAAATACTCAACCACATGTGCTTTGTTTTGACACTAACCACTTGTACAACCTTCCATTGGTCAAGTCAATCTTCTCAATGCTGTATCTTCCATTCACAAAGGAAGCAAACAGCACTAGATTCTACCATGACACAAACAGCAACGGACATCAGGGAAATAAAATAGCAAGGTGTTTTACAGATTGTGATAGGCCAAAAACTATAAATCCTTTGAACCCATTGTACTGTAAAAACCACTGCCTGCGATATTTATTATGTTCTGATTGACTTATAAAATTAACCTTCAAGACTATATGAGCTACCCATGGTAAAGGTATCAGCATGACAATGTGAAATTTTAGCAGCATTTTTGGTCTCTCAAGATTCATTAAAAATTGGACTGCTATTTAGAAGCCAAAGGATTCAAGGGCAGATTCCATAAACTGTGTCTCTAACCAAATCAAAAAACCTTACCAGTGATTCCCCAAAGTCAAAAGTTTTTAAAGGAGAAAACTGAGAAAGCAGGTGGCTAAATTGAGTCTCCTCTAAAAACTGGAAAGTTTTGTATTTTGCACAGGTCAGAAAACATGAGATTCTGTGAGATGGCTGAAGACCATTTGTGTGCACAGAATTTAACATAATATCTTTCATTATAAAAAAGCATAAAATTACACATTATATCCAATTTATGACCTAATGGTTTGGAGAAGAGACACGAACAGTTAGCACTCTGACAAGCCACCCCCTTAACTGTGGAACAATCATATAATGGAATTAATGTTCTCAGGTGGCAATCAATGGCATAGAACCAACCTTATAACCCACAGAAACAAACAATTTTCTACTTCTCTGAAGAGAAAGACTCCATCAGGCCAACAAAGCATGGTTTCCACAGATGCCCCACAACTGTGCTTCGATCAGTGTCATCTAATTTATGTAGAGTAGGATGTTTTAACATAAAAACAAGGATATTCTATAGTGCCTGAAAAATATTGACTTTGGCGGGGTGTAGCTCAGATCCTGGCTCCCGGTGTGCCATGAATTAACCATAATTTCTAGTTTTGTGACTAACCTCACTCTACCAAGTTTCAAAATGAACGAGACTGGTCTGTGATGGCATTTCAAAAGCCAAGAATACACACCCATTCATATATCTGCAGATGATTGTTTGGCCTAGACAGGGTTAAAATGCTAAGAAAAACAGGATTTGTAACAAAATCTTGAAGATGTTAATGTTTTAAACATTCCTGTGAAAGTGGTGGTGCTTAAAAGAAGGATTTTAACATCTTCAGTGGTAGCCCTTTGAAAACAAATAATTGATATGCTAATAGCAAGCAGGCTGTATTTATTTCTTAAAGCAGAACCGATAGATCTTCTCAGAAGAATTTCCTTTTTTCATTCTTGCATTTTGTACTGATAAGTGCCAAAACCACATTTAAAAAAGTTATCCTGCCATAATGAATCATGTTTATACACTTTCTTGTGCGTGACTGCAGAGAGGTAGGTACTACAGCCTTATCTATTTTAACTATGCCAGAAATAAAAATTCCAAAAGGTGTAACAGGTTTCCTGTGATCACTAAGCTTATAAATATGAGAACCAGCATTCCAACTCATATTTTATTTGAACGTGAATACGCTTTCATTTAGAAAAGACTTTGGTATATAATATCCAGAGTATGCTGTAATTAACCTGCACGATATAGTTCAGGGATACACAGTAGTGTCTAAAATTATTTCTTTCCAAATATTTCAGATTTTTTTTACCCTACCTCAAAGGCAGAACATGCATGTTTCCATGCAGAAATATTTGAAAATAGCACACCAAGCCCCAGTGAGGCAGAGTTAATGACAATTATACAAAAATGCATCCATGGCATTAATTTAACATAATTTTCAAAAGAAAGCCTGAATTTAGTAAGTTTATTCATCTCTGAAGGCATGAGAGAGGTCCTTCTTTTTTCATTGTCTCCCTTCTACAATTACCAGAAAGGATATCAATAATTTTTGCCAGACAGGCTGTCACTGCCCCTGGTAAGTAAATACGTTTTTAGAAGGTTTCATTTGAAAGGAAGTAAAATATATGTCACTTTCCTAATCAGCAGTCAGACATCTTTTATTTTAACATGTTTTCAGAGAGGAAGATAGAATTTTTAGAAGAGTGATAGAAACTTTAGATGTCTTCTGAGAAAATTATTCCAGAAAAGATGGTCTTCAAAAACGTGGCATTGGGACAATGCATTTTTCTTATCGCAAAGAAGAATAAAGGGAAATGGAAGGACATAAAGGCAGTGCCTGCTCTTACTCTAAGGTGTGGTAAACGTGGTAAGTGGTAAATCCTTAGGCATCTGTGATTTGGTGAATAAAAGGTCTTAATGAAAGACTCTCACATAGCTAACAACTGATGGAAACCACTGCCAATTTATGGTTCTGGGTCTGAGCAAAGTTCTGCTCGGAAGAGACAGACATGCACCAGTGCACAGAGGGTCTTTTATGCCCTGCAGATGTGGAGAATAAACAGACAGATAAAAACATACAGTCCATGTGATGTTTCTTGACTAGCCTTTACATTTTTTGGCTGTATATTTACATGTTCGAGATTGCAATGAAAAAGTGCTTCTCAAAGAAAGTGAAGAGACCACCCAAGAAAACAGAATAAACACAGAACCTCATTGGCTTGTTTATTTTGATCAACCTTATTAACAGAGAGCAAAATGAGTGTTGACAAGAAAAATATTAGCAAATAGCATTTTAGGTACCACCACATTGGGTTTCTCATCATATTTTTTAACAGAAAAACCCAGAATCTCGGGCCCATTCTGCCACTTGAACACACACAACAGGAAGCACATGCAAAGAAGACAAGAAGAAAAGGGGCAAATATGAAGTTATAAAGCATTTTTGCCACCATCTTGTTCCCATTCATATTTTGCTTGCCTGTAAAACAAAATTCAAACCATGATCTTGGTTTCCTTCCAGTAACTTAAACTACCTTAATAGGAGAGTGGATTTTTATACTGTTTGATGCTCGTGAAACTACAGAATGTTTGTTTCCTCTCTGGTCTGAATCCCTGCAAGGCAGTAAAGGCCGGATAAACAGCTAGAACTCAATCCTCTCAGGAACATGGGCTCAGGACAAACGCAATTATATCCATTTGACATATTTATTTCTAAAACCAGAAATACAATTTTTTTACTTTGCTATGGCAGGTTGGTTTTTCTGGATTTACCCAGTTTAATCACCATTCTGTTCTGTTCTTGACAGTCACAGCTGTCAAAAATCCTCTTAAAATTGTCAATCTTGGGTCAAAATGAAAATCTCAAGATTAATGAAAAATGTTAAACTATAGTTTTTAAAAGGGAAGAGGAAATCATGAATATTCTGGGGACATGCTGTCAATATACTTAAAGGACATTATATTCTTAGTAAAACCCAGTGAGCAAAGGACAATGCGAAGATACCTGACAACCAGGCTAAAAGCTGGTTTTAGAAAAACAAACTCAATCTCCCAAAGAGCTCATATTGCAAAGATCACAGACACATTCGTAAGTCTCCTCATGCACTAACTTCACAACAGAGATACAAAGAAAAATCAGAGTAAAATGCTTTGAGGAATGCAACTTGCAGTAACATTAATGAGAATTATTTAAAAATATAAAGACTTTGTCTCTATCGACATTTTCCCTAGTTTGGCTTGCTAACAGAATGTAGAAATCAAATAAGGATGAAAGGGAAAAGTACTGACCATCCTACCTCAGATGAATAAATATATATAGTGCTATTTTCAGGAAGCTAGTGACAAGTTAATTGTCCACCCTAGCATAATGGCCCTCGATGTCACTCTCAAGTAGGACACACATGGTCAGGGGAGTTATGACTTCCTGTTTCCAATTACGTGAGGATGCTGGGAGCTCTGGAGACTTCTGACTACATGGTTCTTCTGTGAAGACAACAATGTCTTATAATCTAGCCTACTGGCTGAACACAAAAAATAGTAAGCACCGAGAGAAAAGTCACACTGCAACAGATTCTGCCACTAACCCTGCACGTTCAAAGTGAGCAAATGCCTTTTTATTCTAATCAGCGTGATCAGTTGGAAAGCTAGCTTTGTGTCTCATTAGCATTTTCAAAGCTCATACCAAGTAGCACTAATGGCAAATTGATGATTCTGGGTAATGGAGACTGCCTATAATTATATTTTAATCAGTAAATAACATTTAACAGCATTTTCTAGCCCGGTGGACGACCTTCCCTTGGCTGAGGAAGCCTTCCCAGGCACGCTCACTGAAAGAGAGCACTTAGCAACGGCAAATCAAACGCGGCCCTTCGATGAGGTTGTTAGGCACACAACCCCGCAACTGCCGCCACACCAAGGGCTTGTTAAAAATCAATTCATTCCAGCGATCAAAGCTGAAAAATCGTTCGGCAGCCTGCTCTGTCTCAGGAGACACTTTTGTGTACTGCATCTCGCAGGCACGCGCGCGCGCGCGCGCACACACACACACACACACACACACACACACACAGTGTAGCAGAAGTCAGGAGCATCAGGAACCTGGTTTCCAAAACAATATTTAAAATGGATTTCTGTCAGATGATAAAGTATAGGCTTAAACAGAACACAGTACCAAATGGAAAAGCTCAGTCTCTTCTCAGCAGAAAAACAATCAATGACTTTTTTTTCTAGTTTCAATGTGCAAAAAAAGAAAAAAATTGCGGGGCTCTGATTTTCAGAACGGTGATGTGACACCAACCTTGATATGGCTTTTTTGTTTTTAATCTTATCAGGGAATGCATTTCTTCTGGTCTGGACACATTTATATAAAATGTGACTATGTGCATGTATATGTGGGTGTATCTGTACATGTATACATATAATATCCATAAATTAACTATTTTGTGGTTGCAATGTGTCTTTTTTCCCTTAAATGAAACAAAGCTGAATTGGTTGGGACTGCCTCCACATAGCTGCAGAGTAAAAAGACAAATTATTTTTCACAATGTAGTAAGGAGAAATATATCAGGTGTCCAAGTCTGTCATCTTCCCACTATGGGGTGAAAAATAGACATTTAATACATTTCTGTGGGAAATATTCCCTAGTTATTACAGTAAAAGCTTCAGCTAAAATTAAACCACATGTAGCTATTTCAATAAGAATTGAGCAATCAGTCATAATTACAGCCAAAATAAATGAATCGGAAAATAGCTGATTTAAAGAGGTCATACGTAGTCTGAGTTTTAATTTGAAATTAATAACAGCATGACTTGGGCCTGGTAACAATTTCTTATTAAAACTGAGTAGAGGCAGTGCCTGGAAGTAAGTGTTTTCTATTTCATGGCTCCGTCCTGCTGATCACTGGGAGGGATTTGAAGAGGAAGGGAGACGCGGCCATGGTCTTCTGTGGTCTCTTTCCAATTACAGGATGAAGGAAATCACTCATGTTGATCATGGTAGGGTAAAGGAAGAGAAATTCCAAGGCTGGTGAAATGGGTGTTCTTTACATCGTTATATCTTCCTCCCAGGACATCCCATGTACAGAGAGGCACATAATGTCACTTCCATTATTTCAAAGCCTAGATATGAGTAGTCATGCCATTTTTGGGAATACTTCAGAAAAGGTGACCCCTTGGAAAATTTATGTTCCCCTCTAAATCAAGGAACCCCTGAGTCTCCAACCCCTGTAAGGAATATTTGCATTGAAGTCCATCCTAACATAGAGCACTGGTCACGTCTTGAACTGTCAGAGTCATTGCAAAATTATGCTTCATGGCCTCTTTCTTGCTATCTTTTCCAAAATAGGAATAAATCCTACCCATAATTAGCTCTCCTTTCTAACGCTCCGCATCTCATATTCCATATGATTAGATACCCAAAACATGGTCCTTGGAACGACGCACCTCATATTAATCTTAGACAGGCCATATCGTAGAAACCACTCTCTAATAAATATTTCTCAATCCGCGATTAGCTTAAAAATAACTGGCATTCATTCTATCAAATATTATCCAGAAAGTGTATTACATGATTTTTCCTTTCAGACTGGTCAGTTAGCTACTTCTAAATTGTGATATCTTATCGTTAGCACATTCCGTGTTGTCTTTATATGCTGCTGGTTGCTTGCTTGCTTTGTGGATGTCTCTGACTCTCCCTCGATGTCACAGGCAAACAGAAGACAGAAGCTGTACCTACAGGGCTTCAGAGCATCAGCACCCCAGGTAGAGTTAACACACAAAATGCACTCAGTAAACAAACTGCTGAGTTCATGAATGACTTTACTTTCTCAATCAGAGGTCCACAGTAAAACAAACCAGCAAAAGAAGTCCATTCATTCACTCGCTGACGGTTCACCTAAACTCTCTTCTTGTCCTTATGCTCCTGTAGTAGTGTACGAGATCCTGCTGACTTGCACTTCCTTAGGAACATGCCAGTTACATTATTTGTCTCTCACTCTCACTCATTGATAAGTTCCACCTTCACTTGCTTTTCTGAGGCCACAACAGAGACGACTCCTATGCATATCCATCTCCTTTCTGCCTAAAATCATTGAAAAGGCGTAATAATGACAACAAAACCTTCTAAAAAGGAGAGGGAGAGAGAGAGAGAGAGAGAGAGAGAGAGGAAGGGGCCATTTCTGAAGGACTGCCGTCATTATGATTTTGGAAATACTTTTTGAACAGATAAAGAAAGTATTAAAGAGACATGGAAGCCAAACTTTAGGTGGATGGGGAAAAGGCTGGAAAGAAGCTCAGTTGCCTGAGAAAAACAAAAAGATTTGGTGCTTGTAGGATCTGATTGAGGGGAGAAAAACAACAAACAAACAAAAATTAATAGAAACAACCAACTCTGAAGTCAAACTAAATTTGGTTTGAGCATGCCTCTATACTCGAGTCCTCACATAACAGTTGCAATCTAACTTAGTTTTAACTGAAAGCCTAACATAGGGGTAGGTTCTTATAACAGATGGCTGAGCATTACCCAACCACAGGAGCCAACCTTAGGTCAGTCACAGGTGGCCAGCTGATCAGACCAGATTCAAAAGAGGCACATGCCAAACCGCAACCCATGAAGCTGTTTCTGGACCTCGCTTCCATCTTCTGTCCATAAATGCTGCTTGCTCATGTGGTAGAGTGGAGCTCTCTGAACCTCTCCTGGTTCTGAGGGCTGCCTGACTCATGAATTGTTCCTTGCTTGATTAAACTCTGCTAAATTTAATCTGTTTAAAGTTTTTATGTTAACACAACAGAATGGCAGATTCCCCACTCCTGCCGACACACAGAACAGCAAAGAGAAAAACAAAAACAAAAACAATCCACACAGGGAGAGAGTAGAAAACAGAGTGTAAGATCTTGGAGATCATCTGGTATACCTCCCTCACTTTTGCCAATAACCTTCTTGGAAATTAGCTAATGCACACACATTAGCATATGTGCTGGGACAGGAGAGTCCCTTGCCTCAACTCTGCTGCTAGAAGGGGTAAAATGGTCAGGAGGTGGAGACAAAGGATATCCTCAGAGTAAGTGACTTTTGGGAAAAATTAATGGGATTTTAGGGAAAAAAGATGATGGCTTGTGACAAGGTCTCGCTGGCTATGGTGGACTTCTGCCCTCCTCTCTTGTGATAAGAGTGAATCTTCAGAAGATTAATGACAACTGAGTCCCTCTTGCAGGATCCGTCTTTATACAAATGGAAGGGAACTCAGAAAGTCTCTGATTTTGCTATTTCTCAAGTACTCTTAGTTCAAAGGAATCGATATGCCAGAAATATGTATACAAACACACATATCGTGGGGTGGCATTTTCTGAACTTCTTCAATGGCTAACTTTGTCTAATAAGCAATTCAACAAGTAAATTGGGTAAATCTAAATGGTATAAAAGTTTTAAAATGAACTGACTATAGTTTTAAGGATATTTTTCAGTAATTTGAAAACTTGAAGTTATGCTGCACAGCATATATATACAAAATATCTGAGCAGTTGCTAAGTTAAGATACTGAAGCATTCATTGCTGAGTGTACATTTAAAGTATATATGCTTCAGCAACTTGTTTTTATATGCTATAGAGCTAAATATATTTCAGCCTGTTAGAAAACATGAAAAATTATTTCTTGACATTATGAGATGTATATTCATAAAGTGTAGGTATATGACAAGTCAAAATTGCTTTAATTCCTAGGTTTTCACTAGAAATGACGATTACTAAGAGTTAAAAATTCTAATCAATATATGATAATTAAAACTAAAAATAATAATGGAAACAACACTACATGTAAGGGAAGTAAGACATGTTTTCAGTGACTGAAGCTATAAGGCATGGAAGATGCATTTTTGTTACGGAAAATAGAAAGTAATTTTTGTCCTGTGATAGAATGGCTGGCTGTTCCAACATGAGAAAGAGGAAAAACATAGAACAAAAAACTGCCGGGATATCAAAAGATTCTAGAAGGTTTGTGGAAGATGAAATCTTGTAAAATTATTTTATGTGTAATCAAACTGGCTAAAGAACAGAAGAAAACTATCTATGAGCTTTCTAAAAACTGACCATTAATATCAAAAGCACAATATTGCAAAATTTCGAATGTAGTCCCCAGTGTAAAAACAAGATTTTTCATTTTTTTGCAGTATTGATCAAATTTTAATAGAAAATTGAGACATTTTTCTTTACCTTTTTAGTAATTGGCCTAGAAAACAAAGGTCCTGTGTTTTATGAAAATGATTTCCCAATGCTTTATGTTGTCTTTATTAAGCCTTTGACTACTGGAGAAAACCGAATCTTCTCTATTAAAGACTCATGACTTCCTACAACTGTGAAACTTACCGTGTTCATTTATGATGTCTTTAATTATTATTTTGGTTAAATAAATGACTTATTTCACAGTGGTCTGTGGTCTTATTTTGATCTAATGTTTTAAGCCTTTGATATTTTTGACAAACTTAACAAAATTAAGTTTTAAATTAAAGTCTTTCTCTTGATTTCTAACTAACTTTGAGATTGTCCAGGTAGACCCTTGGAACATCTCAAAAAAAGTGTCTCTGTCCTTATAAAGAGAGAGATAGTAACTAGTTGGGCTTATTTGATATATTAAGTTGTGTGGGAAGCCTAGTTGAATAGTAAGTGATGACAAACCTTCTTTACATTATATTTGTATAGATGTGTTATTAATGTCTTACAGAAATTATATGAAATTTATAAAAATCTGATCATATCATTGGACTGGGTAAGAATTCCCAGAACTCTAATGATGAAGCTTGTTTTATAAAACTGCTAACCAAACATCAAGCAGAACAAGAATTAATTGAAACCAAGGAAATGCTTTGGCAGATTTTCCTGCTGTCAGCTAGTACTGACATTGTTAAGCTATACAATTAGAATGAACTCCATAAGATTGACTCAGTGAAATTACTGTTTTAAAAAAATCCTAACAGGGAAGCCATTAGACTGAGACAGCCCAGTACTGTCTCTCTGTACAGTTCTGGGAATTCTTAACCAGTCCAATGGTATGATCAGATTTTTAGAAATTTCAAATCTGTAAGATATTAATAACACATCTATGCAAATATAATTTAAAATAAGGTTTGACATCACTTATTATTCAACAGGGCTTCCCACATAGCTTAATATATCAAATAAGCCCAACTAGTCACTGTCTCTCTTCATAAGGAAAAGCTGAAAATCTTGATTCTGAGAGCCATTCAATTCATGAATCATTCTTTGCTCAAATAAACCCTATTATATTTATTTTATAGTCTAAGGATTTTTTTTTATTTTAAAGACGGGTACAATTCAGGGTTAGGTATACAAATGGTCATTGTACAGGCAAAGTTTGGGCCTCACTTGGGTCCCCACTTCACCTGGTTTGAGATCAGGTACCTTATTGATGAAGTGTGTCCCTCACCCTGCCCTAGTTCCTACTACCTGCCAATTCCTTTCTTACAGTATTAACAGATTTTATATCATAAGTGAGATTCAAAGGTGATCTCTGGTGCTCCAGGAGCCCTGAGTGACCAATTGAGGTACCCACAGGGTTCACTGTGCTCCCTGCTCTCTTGTTTGTCACTGGAGGCTGTGGTGAGTTTTTTCCTAAGATTGAGTTTCACTAACTGAATTTTGAGCTCTCTGGACTTTATCTGAGCAATTAATAGACAAGACAGGATGAGACGGGATAAATAATTTGCTGGACTAGACTCACTCATAGAGTAGTTGCCTTTTGACAATGGGTTCGTGTGAACCAAGCATCCTAGCACTCTACCTTCTGGGACACCAATACATTTTATGTATAATTATGGACCCAGGATTTGTACATTTTTAGAAAAATGGGTTAACCTTACCCAAGATAATTTAGAGACAGAGTGGCCACAATGAAGCTGTTTTAACCTAGATGAAAGTGTTTACTTGTGGTATGTATTATAAAAGAAAGAATCTAGCTGGGCTCGGTGGCTCAGCCTATAATCCCGCGCCTTTGGAAGGCTGAGGTGAGTGGATTGCCTGAGCCCGCGGGTTCGAGACCCGCCTGGGCAAGCGAGAACTCATCTCTACAATAAATCAAAAAATTAGCCGGGCGTGGTAGCACGTGCCTGTAGTTCCAGCTACTTGGAAGGCTGAGGCGGAAGGATCGCCGGAGCCCAGCAGGTCGAGCCTGCGGTGGCCGGGAGCGGCCACTGCACTCCAGTCTGGGCGACAGAGTGAGACTCCAACTCAAAAAAA
>CAUYQG010112178.1:0-11007 GCA_963574415.1 Tarsius wallacei | reverse complement strand
ATTGTAGAGATGAGGTCTCGCCAAGTTGCCCAGGCGGGTCTCGAACCCGCGGGCTCAGGCAATCCACTCACCTCAGCCTCCCAAGGCGCGGGATTACAGGCTGAGCCACCGAGCCCAGCTAAAGTTCTGCTTTTCATTTTCAGTGTTTCCCTCCAACAAAGTTCAGTGCTTTCCTGCCCCCCACCACGCCTCCTGCCACGCCCCTGCCACAGCCCCCGCCACCCAAATGCAAGCGCCTTATTCCCCTAACAGAACAGCACTGCCCACCCAGCCACACTGTCCTGTGCTGCAGGTTTTTTGTAAGTGTTCTTTATCAAGTTGAGGAAGTTTTTCTTTTCGGATGAGTGTTGAATTTTGCCAAATGCTCTGTCCATCTTAATTGATCTGATCACGTGATTTTTCTTCTTTAGTGTGTTGATGTGGTAGATTACTTTGATTTGTGAATGTTGGACCAAGTCTTATTTGCTTTTTAAAACATCGATAGGAAAACAAAATCCTATTCAATTAGTATAATAACTAATAAAAGCCACCTCAACCTTTTCCACCATAAAAGACAAAACCTGAAAACACTTATTAATATCCTTTTTTTCTTTTTAATAGAAACGAGGGTCTTTTTATGTCACTCAGAATGGTCTCGAACTCCTGGGCTCAAGCAATCCTCTTGCCTTGGCCCCCCAAAATGCTAGGATTACAGGCATGAGCCACCACACCCAGCCTATTAATATTCTTGTTGTCTTCATGTGGAGAGGACTTAAAACCTTTTGAATTTATAAAAACATAAAATAATATTGTTAGGCAATATTATAAAAAATATTTTAATTCTTACCTAAAGTATGGAAGCTCCCGGATTCTTTAAATTCTTCTCAAGGAGAAAATTCCAACTTCTTAGGCGAGGATCTCAAGAGTGTAAAATAGCATTTTTATGTTGAAAACCCACAGAAAACCGTTTTTTATTTTCAGCAGGAAATGGCCCACTTTAATGGTGCTACATCACCAACTTGTGATTGAAGAATGTTCCCCTTCGACTTTTCAATCTTATTGCATTTCCCAGTTAGATGCATAAACAGGATCATATTTGGTGTTTGCTCCGTAGAACAGATAAAGTGGAGCCCACATCTAGGTTGGTTCACAGGATTCAAGTCCCCTCTGCTGAACTAATTTGTAATGAAATGTTAATAGAAGAATTCACAATGTGAACATTCCGGGGAATATTTCTACTTTATATCCTTATACTTATTCTCACCCAAAAGTTAACCTCTAAGTCAGGTTTTCAGGCACTGGACAGAAGGGCTGGAGACCGGTCAGTAGGGCTGAATTTGGGGTCCTCCTCAAACATGCCATGGGGTTGACTGGCCCATTCAACAACATGTAAGGCTTTTTAGAGTCCCCAGGTAACTGTTTTTTAAATTTTTGTTTTGTTTTGTTTTTGAGTTGGAGGTCTCACTCTGTCGCCCAGGCTGGAGTGCAATGGCATGATCACGGCTTACCACAGCCTCAGAATTCTGGGTTCAGGCAATCCTTCACCTCAGCCTCCCAAGTAGCTGGGATTACAGGCATGCACCACCATGCTTGGCCAATTTTTTTATTTTTATTTTTGTAGAGACAAAGTCTCGCTATGTTGCTCAGGCTCAGCCTCCTAAACTCTCGAACTCCTAAACTCAAGCAAACCTTCAGCTTCGCCTCCCAAAGTACTAGGATTACAGGTGTGAGCCACCATACCCACCATACCCAGCCATTTAAAAAAATTTTCCTGTAGTTCCAGCTACTTGGAAGGCTGAGGCAGAAGGATCGCCGGAGCCCAGCAGGTCGAGGCTGCGGTGGCCGGGAGCGGCCACTGCACTCCAGTCTGGGCCACAGAGTGAGACTCCAACTCAAGAAAAAATAAAAATTTATCCTGAGGATATAGTTACAATCAATGAGAGAGACAGGCCCTAGAGAGCTCATGCTGCCCCAGCAGAACTGAAATTCTCAACAACTCACTTCTCCACGAACAAATTGAGCCCAGAGAGACAAGCAATGACAATAGCAATTTTTTGCATTTGTTGCAGATCTGTATAGTTTACATAGCACATCTGCAAAGTATCCATTTCATCCTCACAATAATCTATTGTGAGGGGATAGTCCTAGCGTGCCACAGATTCCAGCAAGTTGCAATTTATGTTACAAAATTAGGACTGTGCTTAACATTTCATTTTTATTTCTCTCTGCTGTTTTCCTTGATTTATACAAGTAATATAGCCCAACACACAAGGTAGGAGGGCATGGATTTACAGCGTTAGAACATAAATTTGCAATTAAATAGAAACATTCTGAGAGGTCTCAAGCTGAGACCAAAGAACACTAGAGACAGACTTTACTTTCCTCGAGGTATCCAAGGATCTTAGGGGGGATGAAATCAAAAGTCATGTTAAGATGAGTTGTGCTGGCCAGGTGCAGTGGCTCATGTCTGTAATCTCAGCACTTTGGGAGGCTGCAGCAGGAGGCTTGCTTGAGCCCAGGAGTTTGAGACCAGCCTAGGCAGCATGGCAAGACCTCGTCTCTACAAAAAATTTTTTTAAAAATTAGCCAGGCGTGGTGGCACACTCCCGCAGTCCCAGCTACTTGGGAGGCTGAGGCAAGAGGATCACTTGGGCCTAGGAGTTCGGAGCTGTGATGAATTGTGGTCATGCCACCGCACTCTAGCCTGGGCAACAGAGTGAGGTCCCAAATCGAAAACAAAAAGGAATCCTCCATCATTCTCCCACCCCGTGCAACCAGTCACCAGCCCCTTCCTTCCCTTCCACATAGACTCCAGAGGATTCTTTTCTGGGGAAACAGACCCCAAGTCTCAGTGGTCACCCCATTCTGTGTGACGGGAGGAGAGTAGACATGAAGTAAAAACGAGGAGGCTGACTGAAATCTGTACTGTGAAGGGCGGCACCCCCTAGTTTCTTTTCCTAGCTGATTTCAAAAAACCACCAGCCAGGTTTAAATCCCCAGGCACGAAATGCAAAAATCCTTCTCTAGAGAAACCAAGTAGCTAAAAATAAAGAATGAAACCCAAAAACAGTGATGACAAAAGTAAATGAAAACAG
This sequence comes from Tarsius wallacei, assembly GCA_963574415.1. Lineage (NCBI taxonomy): Eukaryota > Metazoa > Chordata > Mammalia > Primates > Tarsiidae > Tarsius > Tarsius wallacei. The sequence continues at coordinate 7,933 of CAUYQG010112178.1, read as the reverse complement.
AGAATTCCTCAGATTTTACTGGGGGGGGGATAAAGAGGATAGGTCTCCAGTGTCAAAGGTGACTTCCCACTTGGTCACCCGAATCTACACAGGGAAGCCCGCAGTCAACAACCCTTTTCCCCACCCCACACACCCCAGCACACACAGAGTTTTCAATCTCCATTTAAAGGTGTCACTCTATCCCACTACTAGGTATCTACCCAAAGGAACAGAGGTCGTTATATCAAAAAGACACCTGACCCCACACGTTTATCACAGCACAATTCACAATTGCAAAGATGTGATGTCAATCAAAATGCCCATCAACGGATGATGAAACTGTGGTATACCTACACTATGGAATACTATTCAGCCATCAAAAAAAATGAAATAATGTCTTTTGCAGCGACTTGGATGGAATTGGAGAACATCATCCCGAGTGAACTAACAGAAACAGAAAACCAAACACCGCGTGTTCTCACTTACAAGTGGGAGCTACACTAAGGATTTACACAGGCATAGAGAATGTTATAATGGACATTAGCGACTCCAAAGCAGGAGGGAGGAGGGGCAGAGAGACAAAAATTCACCTATTGAGTACAATTTGCACAGGTGGGGGTGGTGGGTAAAAGCCCAGACCTCTTCACCACTATACGATGCAACCATGTAACCAAAAAACTATCTGTACCCCTAAAGCTACTGAAATAAAGAAAAAAAAGGTGTTACTCCAAATATGGATGCATAGCCTAGTGCGATCAGACATCTGAGGAAGGCCTCCAATATGACAGGGACCAAAACAGGCAAAGAGGTCAGGAGTTTGAGATCAGCCCGAGCAACAAAGTGAGAACCCATCTTTACAAAAAATAGGAAAGTTAGCCAGGCGTGGTGGCACATGCCTGTAGTCCCAGCTATCCAGGAGGCTGAGACAGGAAAATTGCTTGAGCCCAAGAAATCAAGGCTGCAGCGAACCGTGATCATGCCACTGCACTCCAGTCTGGGTGACAGAGTGAAACTGTGTCTCAAAAAACAAAAACAAAAACAAAAACAAAAAAACAGAATTCCTCTTTCCTGGGGCAGGTTACAGAAACTAGAACTCTTCTCTCCCAAAGCAAGCCATAAAACCTAGAAAAGTCACTCTATCCCTTTTCCATTGAAGACCCTCATTCCAGGGGGGTCCTTCCCATACCCGAAAGGAAGGATTGTCACACAGAGAGGACAAGAAGAATCTGAACAGACAAACCTTGTTGGGTTTCCCTCTCAGTCTTTACCATCAGATTAAACTCTTTTGTCCAATCACATTTCTATATGGCCATCTATTCTCCATCAAAGCTAAGCATAAAAAGTCTTCTCTGGGTCTTTGGGTCTTCATTTCTGAAGGCTCCCCTGACACATAAGGCTTTGATTAAATAAATGTGTTATGCTTTTACTTGTTAATCTATCTTCCCTTAGAGTATCAGCCATGACCCTCATGATAGGTGAGGCCAGGTATCACACTTTTCTGCCCCTACAGCACACTTGAAAATTTGAAAACATTAAAAAAAAAGAAAAACTTTTTAAGCTTCCAGAGAAGAAAAACAGGATATGCATGAAGAAATTATAAAACAGAATGGCAACAGACTTCTCAATAACAATTATATAAACAGCAGAAGAAAGTGCAGCAATAACTTCACAAGGAAAAATCATTTTCCAAATGAAATTCTATACCCAGACAAACTACCAAATAAGTTTGAGTGTATAATAAAGACATTTTCAGACATCCAGATCTCAGAAATTTTACTTTCTTCATTTTACTTTTAAATTTTACTTCTTAGGAGGCTGCTGAAGGGTACATTCTAGCAAACTAAGAAAAGAAGATATTGCAACAACAACAGCAAAAAAGGAATCTACCCCAAAAGAGCTGCAAGTAGGGTTCAAAAATAGAGCCATGCATACAGATTAGAGTAAAAGCACACAGAGCTCCAGGAGGAACATTCTTAAGGGGAAAATATGGAATTAGGCCAGGGTGGTGGCCCACTCCTATAATCCCAGCAATTTGGGAGGTCAGGGTAGGAGGATAACTTGAACCCAAGAGTTCGAGACCAACCTGGGCAACATAGTGGGATCTCTATCTCTACAAAAAAAAAAAAAAAAGATGGAATTGATTTGTTTGAGCAGATGGAAAATACTGATAAGCATGTGTGACAGAGACATGGAGACATTTGGGGGAAAATGACAATAAGTACGCAGAAATGAAAACAAGGAACAAGTATTAAAGAGTTATACAAGGTAAGAGGCATGATTTTCCATGGAATCTTAGACTTAGCAGTGAGCAATATTTCCACAGCTATCATACTCTAAGTACTGATGATCGATTTAATCAAAATTTGTGATATTACTATTTGGGAGGTCTGGAGACTATGAAATGGGGCTATTCATGCAATAGTAAATCTTCATCTACTGTAAAAAGAAATCACGAGGTAACGTCTAAACCAAAAAATCAAAACTGTGGTATAAACATATTAGTTAGGAATGTGACTACAAATGACAGAAGAAACAGCTAGATGCAATAGTGATGCCTCTGGGGTTAGGATTTGAGATTAGGATACAGTTTTTCATTGTAACCCTTATGTATGTATATTATTTTGATTGAAATCTTCATTTTTAAGTAATGTTCTAAAATAAAATTAGCCCTGGTTAGTTTGCTCGCTCGCGCGCTCTCTCTCTCTCTCTCAGAAAATGAGTTTCCCAGCTGCTTCTGACTAGTGAACAAGGTGCAGGTGCTTGAGGGCCTGAGATGCCTTCTGGAGAAAGCATCCTAACCAAGTGGGAGCCAAACACAATCCACTGGACCCAGTAGCAGAGCCTTAGTCCTCACAGGAGAAGAGGAGTCCACCATTTTCACAGCACACAGGCTGTCCCTTGGGACTGTTCTCATCCCAGCTTCCCCACCGGACTTCTGCCTGGGCTACGGAAGGGGAGGTACAAGCCAAAACCACCAGAGTTAATTCACTAAGAACTCTGCAGGGTGCTCAGACCAAAGACAGCCTTACTTCGGAGCTGTTTCCCTTGGGTACAGACCCCTTCTCAGCTGAGCACCTCGAGGGCGCCAACGTACTTGGGCAGTGTTCAGAGGGAGGCTGGAGTGCTGGAGGCAGACAGGCCTTCAGAGGCTGCTCGGAGCAGAGCAAGAGTCTGAAGCAGATGAGCTGAACAATGACTGACTGCACTTGTTCATGAGCAAAAGTCAGTCCTGCCGGGCACTTTGCAGCCACCTGATAACCCATGTAAGCAGATGAGATGAGACAAACAAGTTCAGTGTCTTTCTGTGTGTGCGGCCCCACTGCCCTTGCAGGCTGCAATTTGGAGAAGCAGGTCTCCCTGAATGAGGTCCAAACATGCTGTCTCAGGCGCCTGGCTCTGGCCAAGAGGCTCACCTGCCCAGCTCAGAGTTATCTTGCCACGGGCAGCCTTCCCAGTCCAATCGGAAAACACAGAATGCTAAGAAACTGCCCAGAGTCCCCTAGAAATACCCAGGTCCCCACTCAGGAGCTGCTATCCTCGCCTCAGACAGCTCCCAGGCCTGAGAAAGGGACCATGAGCAGAAGGCAAGGCCCTGGCTGCCAGCTCTTGAACACGGCACGTTTCACAGTTCAGCAAGAACAAAGGATCCTACTGAAATGAGTTCTCGGCTCTGGTACCTGCTTTTCTCCATGGCCAGATTGTCAGTCTTGAGCCTCTGGGTACACCTCCCCTTGAGCAGCCAAAGCCAAAGCGTGATCCTGGTGCCTGGGTACCAAGGAGGATGCTCCGTCACCACCCAGGAGGCAGGGCAGCATTTCTGTCCTCCCTCCTTTCCCCTGGTGGTTCTGATGTCACAGTGGCCAAGAATTTTCCCCCTAAGGGTCATTTCCATTTCTAAGACAGCAGGGAGCCTCTCACAGCACTGTTTGTGCTGCTTCCCTGCCCTGCCCTCTCCAGCCCAGGCACTGCAAGCCACGTGTCCAATGTCTAATGCCAGATCCTCTTCTAAGGAAGGTCCTCTGTTGTTGTCCATAGGTTGGTCTTTTTCTCTTAGCCAGACCTTCCAAAAGGGCAAGGACCAAGCTTTAAACATCTATTCTCCAGAGCCCAATGCATCAGCCCTAGCCTGAGTACACAGCTCACACTCAATAAATATGACTTCGCTAGCCATTTCAACTCAAACAGCTGTAAGGAAGATGAGCATATTGTTGGGCGGAGGCGGGAAGAAAGATCTACAGGTTCTTTAAAGTGTTCCTGAGTTCGCCTCCTTCCTTTTAAATCACTTCCCTATCCCCTATGCTTACTAAAAATACATAAGTAAGATTCTCTTAGAAGCCAAACATTTAGAATATCATCTTTTCAAGAGACTTTTTTTTCCCCAACAAAGCTTGGATGCTTGCACAGGTTGTAAATTTACAGCTGACAATTCTCTGCCGGCGTTCTTTTGGGTGTTTACAGCTGCGAAATACAATCTTTAAGTGACCAAGCATCCTCCTTCACGCTCCCAGTCAGATTCTAGCAGCCTGTGTTCCTGACAACATAACTCATCACAACGATAATGAAATAACAAGAATATTTATTTGGATTTACACACCACCTTTCGCCTAAAGGTCCCCAAGCAACGTCAAACACAGCTGAAATGGTTCCAAACCATGCACCTCTCCAACTTTGATTTAGAAGCTAAAAAAAGATTCAGTCTGCTGTGTGTAATTCTTTGGCAAAAATCATACACTTCTCCATAAATGGAAACAGTGAATCTGGCTCGTCTTCAAAAATCTTCTCTCTCTTTCTTCAACCTCTCTTCTCTGTCGGGAAATAAACCACTGGCATAACGTAGACCCCACCGAAAATTTTATTATCTTGTACTTTAAAGACTTCTTGCAAAGAGCAAAAATCAAGTGTCTTTCTACTTTGTAAGATTCAGTGGAATAATAATTAATTAGGATACCTAATAAAAAAATCTGCACCATCTAGGGTTATAGTTGAGAAGAAACCCTCCTCCCCCATTCCTTTATTTTTTCCACACTTGTACTTTTATTTTTCTAGGAATTTTTTGACTTGTCTTTTCCTCCTTTTCCACTGAAAGGTTTTTTAAAAATAAATAAATAAACAAGGCCAGGCACGGTGGCTCAAACCTGTAATCCCAACATTCTGGAAGGCAAAGACAAGAGGATTGCCTGAGCTCAGGGTTTCCAGACCAGCCTGGACAACTTGGCGAGACCTCACCTGGGCTTCCAGACCAACCTGGGCAACTTGGCAAGACCTCACCTCTACCATAAATTAAAAACAAGCCGGGTGTGGTAGCACGTGCCTGTAGTTCCAGCTACTTGGAAGGCTGAAGCAGAAGGATCGATCACCTGAGCACAGCAGGGCGAAGCTGCAGTGGCCATTAGCACGTCACTGCACTCCAGCCTGGGTGACAGAATGAGACTCCAACTCTAAATAAATAAATAAGTAAATAAATATGTAACTAAATAAACAAGACCTTGTATTTGGACCTCTCTCTTTGTACACAAGTTTTTCTCATAGTGCCTCATGCAGAGAGTGCGCAGATCTATGTGTTTTTTTGGTTTTTTTTTTTTTAGTAGGAGTCTCACTCTGTCGCCCAGACTGGAGTGCAGTGACCGCAGCCTCGACCTGCTGGGCTCCGGCGATCCTTCCGCCTCGGCCTTCCAAGTAGGTGGAACTACAGGCGCGCACTACCAGGCTCAGCTAATTTTTTGATTTATTGTAGAGATGAGGTCTCGCCAAGTTGCCCAGGCGGGTCTCGAACCCACGGGCTCAGGCAATCCACTCACCTCAGTCTCCCAAAGCGCGGGATTACAGGCTGAGCCACCGAGCCCGGCTATGTTTTGTTTTTTTTTTAATTTTTACTTTTTTATTTTATGGAGATGAGGGGGGGTCTCTCACTTTGTTGTCCAGGCTGGTCTCGAACTCCTGGCCTCAAGTGATCCTCACACCTCAACCACCCAAAGTGCTGGGATCATGGGCGTCAGCCACCACGCCCAGCCCTCTAATATATATTCCAACCCCAATGTCTACATTAGGAGACGAATGGGAGGGGGGACAAGCAAATGTCCAAACCCTATCTTTCCCTCTGCTTCCAATGGTGCTAACCACCCTTATCACCGGAAAGTGAGTAAACAGCAGTCTACTCCCTGCTAAGTCTAAGATTCCATGGAAGATCATGCCTCTAAGTGCATAGGTCCCAGAGCTCCTGCTGTAGCCTCACACAGCACAAGAGGGACATTCCTCTGAGATTGTGGATAGTTTCAGTTCTATTGCTGGGCAGACAAAATGCTGGCCCTCATGGAAAACGTTGGCTCTTAGTCATTCATGAAATCAAAATGATGAGTCCACTGTGCATCAGACATTGTGTTGTGGGTGGGTGCTGAGGGTATAAAAACGTGAAATGCATTGCTCTGCTCCCAAGGAACTGACAGTCCAGGTGGAGACCTTCAGAGAAACAGCGAAGAGAGATGGGAGCGGAGAACGCTTTCAGTGATGGGGCACAGTCACGCACAAGGCGGGGGAGGCTCCGTCTGCACCCAACCTGACCCATTCTCCCCAACCGCAGACCAGACTGTAGGCATCCTGTAAGACACTGGGCTCTGAACAACGTGTCATCCTCTGGTGTGTCCAGTTACCCTCCCGTCGCATCACACCTGGGACCCTGCCTTGCGTTTTGGGGTCTTCGGAGTGGTGGTTTTTCTGTACTCTCCAGGAGCTTCTGCCTTCTTATCTGGGAATCACCTTCCTGTTCTCTCCTGGCTCCATACTCTAGAGCCCACAGGTCTGCTGCTTGTTACCTCTTCTTTTTCTTTATTTTTTTGTTTTTGTTTTTTCAAATAGAGATGAGGTCTTGCTATGTTGCCCAGGCTGGCCTCGAACTCCTGAGCTCAAGCAATCCTCCCACCTCAGCCTCCCAAAGTGCTGGGATTACAGGCATAAGACATCGCACCCGGCCTATCCTCTCTTCTCACTTTAACACTGTGGCTAGGTAGCATTTTGAGATATTAGTCTTTATTCTCCCTGTATTTGCTTCCCTCCCCCAGTTCAGGCTGGTAGCAATCTTGATACTCCATGACCACGGGAAAGCATGCATCAGGGCCCAAACCAGAAATAGCCAGCAAGTCCATCTGGCTTTTTTTTTTCTTCACGGAAAAACAATTTTAAGGCTTTAAGGGAACTTAGTGGCTTGGGAAAAAGATGGCAAGGAGCGTGAAAAGCAATACGTGGGGGCTTCATCCTTTTTTTCCTGCCTGGGAAGGGACAGAGGGGAAGAGACATCTCAAGGGGCCTCAGAGTAGTCAGGCTTCTTTTCGGGCTACAATGCTGACAGCAAAACCCCAAGTGGGAGGGCCGGGTGGAACATAAGCTGGGCAGCCAAAACCACATGCAGCATCACGTGGCATGGCTGTGGTAGAGAAAAGGGAATCTGGCTGAATGATGGCAGCCTCCACCACAGCTTACATGGAGGGATGACCCAGGACCAGACCACCAATCTGTACCCTGATGCCTCCTCACTGCATGAGAGGAGGGTAAACTCAAACAAATGGAATTCAATTCCCCCTCCCAGATTTAAAGATGGGATGCTCCCTATGACATTAAATTGACTTACAGACATAAGAACATGTGACTTTCTAACACACTTGAGCTGTGCAGGCTAATTTGTTCCAGCGCCACACTCTTCTTGGATGCTCCTGTCCGTGTCTTTTTTTTTTTTTTTTTTTTTGAGTTGGAGTCTCACTCTCGCCCAGACTGGAGTGCAGTGGCCGCTCCCAGCCACCGCAGCCTCGACCTGCTGGGCTCTGGCGATCCTTCCGCCTCAGCCTTCCAAGTTGCTGGAACTACAGGCGCACGCTACCACGCCCAGCTAATTTTTTGATTTTATTGTAGAGATGAGGTCTCACCAAGTTGCCCAGGCGGGTCTCGAACCTGCGGGCTCAGGCAA
>CAUYQG010112170.1:0-32263 GCA_963574415.1 Tarsius wallacei | reverse complement strand
TGCAGTCATAAAAAAGAACCAAATCATGAATTTCACAGCACCCTGGATGGAACTGGAATTTATAATACTGAGTGATCTCTCACAGAAACAAAGATCTGAGTATCACATGTTCTCACTCATAAGTGGTCCTTGAACAACTATTGTAATACTATAAGAAAAGGATTGACAGTGGCGGAAAACTATGGGGGGGGCAAGGGAGGAAGGGAGGTGGGATTAACGGTAGTCGATATCAGTCTGGGGACGGGAGGGCACACCTTATCAACAAGGGTACTTGCACAATGCATATTTGTATACCTAACCCTTAACTGTACCCCACAATTTTAAAATAAAAAATATGAAAAAAAGATACTGATATTGGGATTCAGAAAGTGAATAGGCTTGGTCAGATAAATGTTTTCCAGGTAAAAGATGTATAATGTCTGAAAATCCTGAAAAAAAAGAAGCATGACGTGTGTTTAAAAAAATTAACAAATTAGTGAAGTGAAGAAGCGTGAAAGAGACAGGAGCTGTAGATAATGATCCCACAGCTGCATCCATTGGTTCCTTTATGAACTCTACAGATTCTCTCCCTCCCTTGAACAACACAGGACAGAAGACTTCCTGCAGTCAGAGATAATGTCACTTTCATCAAGTATTTCTATGGAAACCAAAGATGAAAATGTGATGATTTCTCAATATATACATTTGATTAATGAGTTAATTATTGCTGTCATTTTTAAATTGGAGATATAATCATATTCCTATATTGTGGTTTGAAGAAAATGAAGCAAAAGGGGACCAGGAAGATTGTACCTCAGCTGACGAAATGTTGGGTGGAGTGGTTGATGATGTCTGTGGAAGCAGGGAATCGCCCATGGCTGTGGACATGCTGGTTCCCGCAGGATAGGGAGGCTGAGCCTGCTCCTTGGATACTTTACTTCTTTTGTTCCAGGCTTTTTTTTTGGTTGTATTTTTTCTTTTCTGCAATGAGTTTGATGTTCTTGTTATTTTCCAAGTTCAAATAAAAGGGCTCATTTTTATTACTGGCTAATAGGTTTATTATACTTAATAATGCTATTCTTAAAAAATTAAGGTGCTGCTGCACATTTGCTGACCAACTGTGTGACTAGGGATGGACAGTTTCATTTTTAAAAAGGAAGAAAAAATAGTTACACTCATCATTTCTTGAATTTCTTCCATTTTGCGATATGCTATCTTATAATTTATAAACTTCTTTTTTAGAGGACTTCTCATGAGAAACTCTCTAAGAAAGAGTTATTTGGGCCCTATATTCAGTCTTCATGACAAAACTGTCATCCAAGAACTTGGTTTACTTACAAATTAAGCTTTATAAATAAAGAAAAATAAAGTTATTCTAAGACAAGAGAGTGCTAAGGGACTTTATCACCATCAGATTGGTTCTATAAGAGATGCTCAAGGGAGTTCAAAGCATAGAAAAAAAAGGTTGATACCATTATAAAAACACAAGAAAGTATAAACTCACAGATCTTGTAAAACAATTACACAGTTGAGACTACAAAGTAACTAGGTAACAATTAAAATTAAGAGAGAAACAAAATCTCACATCTCGATATTATACTTGAAAGTAAATGGATAAATGCTTGACATAGAAGATACAGAATAGTGGAAGGAATAATACAAGAATATACAATCATATGCTACTTATAGGAAATCCATATAAGTGATAATAACACTTATGAACTCAAGGTAAATGGAGTGGAAAAGATATTCCATGTAAATGGAGCCCAAAAGCTAGCAAGGATAGCTATATTGATATCAGATAAAACAGACAGTAGCTTGTCAATTGTAAAAAAAAGACAAAGAAGGTCATTATATAATGATAAAAAAGATCAATTCAATGAGAAGGTATAACAATTTTAAATATATATGCACTCAACACAGGGTGCCCAGTTTTATAAAACAAATACTACTAGATTAAAAAAAAGAGATATAGACAGCAGGGCAATACAGTAGTGAACTTTAATATTCCACTGTGCGTTAGACAGATCATTGAGGCAGAAAAATCAACAAAGAAATCCTGGAATGAAGTTGAACTCCAGACCAAAAGGACTTTACATACATTTACAAAACTTTCTTCCCAATGACTTCAGAATATACATTCTTCTCATCGGCGCATAAAACATTATTAAAAGTAGACCATATATCAGGCCACAAAACAAGTCTCAATAAATTAAAATAAATTGTAACTATATCAAGTATCTTCTTGGACCACAGTAGACTAAAACTAGATATCAATATCAATAGGAACTCTCAAAATTATACAAACACATGGAAATTAATCAATCTGCTCATGAATAATCTTTTAGTTGATGATAAAATTAAGGAGGAATTCAAGAGTTTTTTTTAATGATAAAAATAGAAGCAAAATGTAGCAAAATATCTGAGATGCAGCAAAAGTCATGCTAAGAGTAAAGTTTATCATGACAAATAAAAAAGACAAAAAATAGAAAATCAACAGCCTAACATCATACCTCAGAAACTAGAAAAGCAAGAACAAACCAAACCCAAAGCTAGAAGAAGAAAATAAATAACAAAGATCAGAACAGAATTAAATGAAATTGAGACAAAAAAATAATAGGAAGAATCAACAAAACACAAAGTTGGTTCTTTGAAAAGTCACAGAAAACTGATGGACCTCTAGCTAGATAAGTCAAGAAAGAAATGGAGGGATTGATATAAGCAAAAGTAGAAATAAAAAGTAAACATTGCAGCTGACTGATCACACAGAAGTACAAAATATCATCAGAGACTATTATGAACATCCCTAAGCCCACAAACTAGAAAACCTAGAGAAAATGGATAAATTCCTGGAAACATGCAACCTCTTCTCTCAAGACTGAATGAGAAAGAAATAGAAATTCTGGACAGACAAAAAATGAGTAGTGAGATTGAATCAATAATAATAAAAAAAAAACTGAAAACAATGGCAAAAACCCATATATTCTACCAGACATACAAGAAGAACTTTCTACTGAAACTGTTCCAGAAAACAGAAGAGGGGAAAATATTCCCTAACTGATTCTACTAAGCCAGTATTGCCATAATATAAAGCCAGGCAAGGATGAGAAGGAAGGAAGGAAGGAAGGAAGGAAGGAAGGAAAGAAAGAAAAAAAGAAAGAAAGAAAGAAACTACAAGCCAATATCACCAATGAACACAGCTGCAAACATTCTCAGCAAAATATCACCAAACAAAATTCATCAGCACATCAAAAATACAATACATCACAATCAAATGGATTCTAGTCCAGGGATGAGAGAATGATTCAACATTAGGTAAATCAATAAATGTGATTCACCATATAAGCAAAAGCTTTTTTGAAATTATATGATAATCTCAACAGATGCAGAAAATACACTTGATTAAATTCACATAACTCCATATAAAAACCTGTGACAAATTAGGCACTGAAGTAATGTACATCAAAACAGATAAAGTCATATGCAACATGCCACAGGCAGTATCATACTAAGTGGGGAAAAGTTGAAAGCATTCCCCCTAAGAACTGGAACAAGATGAGGATGCCACTTTTACCACTCCTATTCAACATAGTACTGGAAGTCTTACCTGGAGCATTCAGGCATGCAAAAGAAATGAAACAAATTCAAACTGGAAAAAAGAAAGTCAAATTATTTCTGTTTGTTGAGGATATAATCTTATACCTAAACAAACTCTAAGGATGTAACCAAATTACTCCCAGATTTCATAAATGACTTTAGTTAGTAAAGTTTTAGGATACAAAATCAACATACACAAATTTGCAGCATTTCTATACACCAGCAAGCTGAGAAGCAACTCATGAATGCAATCCCATTTACAATAGCTACAGAAAACCTCTACAAAAACAGGAATATATTTAACTAAGAAGTTGAAACCAAAAAGGTAAAGGATCTCTACAAGTAGAACCACACCACACTGAGAAAAGAAATTATGGGTGACACCAACAAATGGTGTCATGGATTGGAATAATCAATATAACTAAAATGACTATACTGCCCAAAGCCATCTACGAATTCAATGCAATTCTTATCCAATCACCAAAATCATTTTGTTCACAGAATTAAAAAGATAGCAATACATGTACCATATTTCATATGGAACAAAAAAAGACCCCAAATAGCCAAAGTGATCCTGGCAAAAATAATAAATTAGCTGGAGGTATCACATAACCTGACTTCAAATTATAATACAATACTATAGTAACCAAAACAGCGTGATACTGGTATGAAAATAGACATACAGGTCAATGGAACAGGACAGAGAACTCAGAAATAAACCCAAATAACTACAGCCAACTAATCTTTAACAAAGTTGACTAAAATGTACACTGGGGAAAGGATACCCTATTCAATAAATGGTTCTGGAAAAATTGAATAGATGTGCAAAATAATGAAACTGACCTCATATCTCTCGCCATATAAAAATTAACTTTAGATGGATTAAATACTTAAATGCAAGGCATGGAATTATAAGAATAAAAACAAAAACAAAGCAAAACAAAAACCTAGAAAAAATTCTTCTTGATATTGGCACAGGCAAAGAATTTATGATGAAGACCTGAAAAACAAATGCAAACAAAAACAAAAACAAAACCCTACCAAAATACACATATGAAACTTAATTAAACTAAAAAACCTCCTGCACAGTCAAAGGAACCATCAAGAGCGTAAACAGATCACCTACAGAATGGGAGAAAATATTTGCAAACTATGCATGTGACAAAGGACTAATATCCAGAATCTACAAGAAACTCAAACAACTAAACAAGAAAATGAAAAACAACACCATCAAAAATAGGTAAAGGACATGACTGACAGTTTTCAAAAGAAGACATACAAGTGACCAATAACCATATTAAAAAATACTCAGCATCACTAATAATCAGATATATGTAAATTAGAGCCAAAGTGAGACCATTTTACATGTCAGAATGACTATTATTAAAAAGTCAAACAAAGAAGATGTTGGTGAGAATGCAAGTAAAAGGGAATTCTTATACACTGTGGGAATGTAAATTAATATAACTTCTATGGAAAACAGTATGCAGATTTCTCCAAGAGCCAAAAATAGAACTATTATTCAATTCATCAATCCCACTACTGTGTATCTACCCAAGGAAAAAGAAATCATCATATCAAAAAGGAACCTGCACTTGAATGTTTATTGCAGCACAGTAAACATAGCAAAGTCATGAAAGTATCCATCAATGGATGAATAAATACAGAGTATATATATTCACATACAAGCACACACACATAACACATACATACACACACATATAAAGGGGGACCTATCAAAAGTGGAATTTATTTATTAAGAAATTGTGTATTTATTCTTACATGTTTAAGCTTCAGTCACCTTCAAAGTACTCTCGGTTTGATGCAATACACCTATTGAGACACTTTTTCCACTGCTCAAAGCGGTTTTTGAATTCATCAATTTGGATGTCTTTTAGTGCTTCTGCTGTTTTTTGGTTTACCTCTTCAACATTAGCAAAATGTTTCTCTTTGAGGACTTTTTTCATCCAAGGAAACATCAACAAAAAAAAGTTGCTTGATGTGAGATTGGGTGATTAGGGATGAAAGGGTATGAGAGTCATGTCATTTGGGGTCAAAAACTGCTGAACAAAATTTTACTGACTCACATTGTTTGTATAAATCACCCATCATGAAATGGGCAAATGAGAGAGAAGGAAGGAAGAAACTGGCTAGGCAGTTAGGGCCTGGCAAACCTTCCCCCCTTTGCCTGAAGAAACCAAGCTGCAGCTTCTGGATGTAGTCCACAGACGGAGTGAAAAAAACTATTCCATGATCCCTGGACTTCCCCTTTCATACACTTCTTGATTGGCCCTTTTCAATCCCCTCCCTATTGACCCTTTACACTACAGTGCTGCTTTCTGATTGGTGCATTTTTCAAGCTTCTCCACCCACCAATCAGTATGCACTTCCTCATTCTGTACCTATATAAACCCCTGGCCTTGGCCGCATTGTCAGCAACTCACTTTCTAGTCCCTTCTCACTGCGGAGAGCTTTCCTATCTCCTAATAAACTCTGATAAACTATGACTTACTCACTCTCCGGTTTCTGTTCTCCTTATTTTTCTCTGGCATGAGACATAACCTGGAACTTGCTGAACTAAAATTGCTATGCTCAGTGAACTAGAAGAGCTAGACCCACCCAGCTGAGAGAGTTGCACCACTTCTCACCAGCCTACTGAACAAACAGAGCTGTGAACACTTCTCGGGGGCTGGGCTTGCCAACCCACCAAGCAGAGAACAATAACACTCCTTGAGGCTCCACAGTTGTTGTCATCCCTTAGTTCTTGGGTGCCATCACATTCCCCTCTCCAGATGCCATTGTATCCTTGGCCACCATATGAATCTCAGGCTGCCAATGCAGCTTCAGAGACTGCAACATTTATCGGGGGCTCAGCACTCACCAACTCCGCAGACCAACAAAACAAAACAAAACAAAACAACCCCCCCCCCCAAAAAAACCAGAACGTAAATGTGTTGAAAGAATCTCCAAAAAAAATTGAAGCAAGAGCAGCCTCTCACAAAAATACTAGCTGGTACACTGATGCCATGGGTTCTTAGAACACTTGCAAAGTAGAGTAGGGTAATCCTGTACTATAAGGGACCTGTCCTCCAAAATAAAATTCCATTTTTTCTGGGGTGTACCCCATGCATATACATACTTACTATGGAATATTTCTGAGCCATAAATGAATATTTATAAATACGTAAATCATGTATTTTGCAACCATATGGAGAACACTGAAAGCCATTATCCTAAGTGAAATAAATCAGAAACAAAAGTCAAATACCACATGTTCTCTTGTAAGTAGGAACTGAACACTGGGTACACATGTACAAATAGAGTGTAATAATACACATTGGAGACTCCAAAAGGTGGAAGGGTAAAAGGAAAGTAAGGGAAAAAGAATTATGTATTAAATAGAATGGATTAGTTGGGTGATGGGTACAGTAAAAGCCCAGACTTCACCATTATGCAATATATCCATGTAACAAAACCACACAGGTACCCCAATCTATACAATTTGTTTAAAACTACAAAATAATTAAACAAAAACCTAGGTTTTAAGAGACATTGACAAAGCATTTTTCTATCTAATTTTCAAGTTAATAATCTAGTGAGAATCAAGATATCATATTTATGTTACATATATTTACATTATATTAGTAAAGTGTTTAGTTCATTTTCTTGATCAAAGAAGATTAAGTATTATACAATTTGGTAAATCCGAAACTTGATAGGAAACTAATGAAAAAATAACTGCCTGATGATGAGATTGAGTGGCAGATTCACAGCAGGGCTTCTTCTTTGAGAAGTGAAGCCTTGCCTTCTTCCTCAAGCTTACCTGAGCTCTAAGAGTCTCCTCTGCTTCAGATGTGAGAGTGTGGCTTGTAGTAGGTTCAGGTGTAGGTGGACCCATTTCTTCCTGCTTCCTCTTCTTTGATGGGGTTGTTCCTTTGACTGAAATGAATTTAATTTTATTCACAGCTGTAGGTAAAAGTAAACCCAGAGTAGATGGTCTTGGACAGCTGAAGCAGTCTTAATATTATTTGCTCTCCTGCTTGAGGTATGCTCTGCCTGGTCCCAAGAAGGTCAACAGTAGCAACACAGGCAAAGGCACTATCTCATGCTTTTCAGTACTCTCCTTACTCTTGCCTTGTTCACTGATCACATCTTTTCTGTCCTCTGCACTCCATATGCCTAGTCAACTCTTTCGCAAGCCTATTCTCCTATTATTTTCTTTAAAAAAAAGTAAAGTTTTCATAATGGTGACCACTTGGTCATTTTCTCCAGATAATCTTCTCAAATTAGAGAAATCAATGAAAGGAAATGTTATTTACAAGTTTGTGAGGTGAGACATGGCGATTTTGGACTTTGACTTTTTAAAATCTCCTTTTGTTTCTTTACTCAGTGATTTTATAAGAGAGAAGGTCTTCACACTTCTAATAACTAGGCTTACATTTAAACACTGTTTTTTTATGATAAAGAATGGGATGATTTCAATAGTCTAACAGAATAGATACATTAATTGGATAAATGTACATATATTAAATAAAAGCAACAATTTTAATAATTTTATTTTGTTATTCTCTAACCTTTCTAATGTCTGGAAGTCTCAGTCTCTCATCAACTCCCTCACTTTTGTTCTTTCACTCCATTCCAAATATATCCTCCAAAATACATCAGTCTGCATTAGAAATGGAATGCCCTAAGTTGTTAACTTGTTGGCATCTGATATATCAACTATGGACAAAGTTGGGTTCTATTCAAGGTTGGGGAGGGTCTTAGGTACAGTGTCAAAGAGGGGGTATACCCACTTCCAAATTACCTTTTAGCTTTTCTTTTTTAATAACTTCAGCAATATGGTGAAGTTCTCTGATATCTTGGCAAACTTTTATTAGTTTTCCCAAGCCAGCATCACCATGGAACTTTTCTTCCATCAAGTCAGCAGTCATAATTCTGTCATATTCTTCTTGCATTTTTTTAGTCAGTTTTAAATCCTCAGCCAGTAAGGACTTTACCATCCTAAAATAATAATCACTTATTTCTTCTAATCCTGTTATTAGAATAATTCTCTTGCATTTACTTGCCATCTCTACAAATGTAAATGAGCCTACTAGACAAAAATAACATATAGTGTTACACATGTATACAGACAATTTAAAAGACTTCTTATGCCTACTTCAGTGAGTGGCCCATATGAATGTGGATAAAAAAGAAGGGCTTAATGACCACATGTGTCACTGTGGAAATTCTTGTTTAATGTGGATAGTTGAGTTGGATCCAGGTGAGTGTGGTGGAAGGAGGTCTGGAAACAATTATCACAATGTTGAGAGTATGGGTTATGCAGAGTCATAGTCCCTGTTTCCTCTTCTCATCTTTCATATGGGTTGGAGTATATCCCCCAATGTCTATCTGTTAGTTCTTGACTTTTCCCACACTGTATATCACTGAAGTGGCCCACGTGTAAATTGGTTGCAGCCTCCCACCATATTTGAGCAAGCCTAGTCTCTTTGTCTTTTCTCTAATCATCTCTCATTAGCACCCTGTTTCCCTTGGTGCTGGACCACACTCCTTGGGTCCTCTGTGCCCATAAGACTACTCACTTTGCTGAATGCCTTTGTACTTACTGTTGCAGGATAACAGCATTTAGTGACTGAAATAATTTTATTATTTACTTGATTTTTCTCCTTTTAGGCTTGTTTGTCCAATTAGGGCTTTTCACAGAGCCATTCTTCTCCCTACAAGCCACATTTCTATTTCACTGAAATTCTTCAGCATTTCCCCATTTTCTTTTAAAAAAATTTCTTGCTTCTGAAAGTGTCTGCATCTTTTTTACTACTGATACTTATGTATTCCTTGTGTCGTATGCTTAAGAAATATCCAACACAACTTGCAGTTTTCTGTTTCCTGACTTTACTAATTCCCTTCTCACTGCCTGGAGAGCCATTCTCACACTTCTTTCTCTGACTGCCTCCCATAAAATCTTAAAACTCAACTGAAGCTTTGTCTTCTAGAAGTTTCCCTTACAGACAGAGTGTCACTAATTTGGATTGCTTCAGCACTTGCACACTTTGATACCACTCAGTGAGTGCTACAAATTCCTATTTTCTGTTTAAATTAATTAATATTTTTTATATAAGGAGCCACTTCTTTGTGTAACTTTTGTAATTGAGCTATTTAAGTACCTGGGGCTGTTAATTGCTTCCTTCCTGAGAGAACATGGCATCCTCAGATTGAAAATGCCCATAGAACAAAGGAAAAATCTACACAAAGACACATTATAGTAAAACTGAAGAATATTAAAAACAAATGAATATTCCATAAGTTTTCAGAAATGAAGACTAGATCGCCTACAAAGATTCAGAAATTGAATTGAAACTGATTCTCAGTAGCAGGACAATGGAATAATTTTTGTATTGCTGGTTCAAAATCCCATATCAATTGCAAAACCAAAAAATTTAAAAGTGTAAAGTTTAGATTTGTTTTGTAAGTCTGGCAACGTAATTTGTTTGCAACATAAAACCAGATGCGAGGTGACAGGAAGCTATAAATTCACTTCACTTAAATGTGCATATTCAGACTTTGTTGTTGAAGTAGTAGTGTTTTTGATTTTTGAGTAATGATCCAGCTTCTGATGGAGTTTCTAGCAATACATTATTTAGAATATATGCATCAAATAGCCTTCCTGAAACCTCCAAATTCTGAATTTGAAAACATGTCTAGCCCCAGAGGTACCAAAGAGATGGTCTCAACTAGTCTTGAGGAAAAAGCTAATTTTAAAACCAGAATTTCAATCTAGAAAAATGGTATTTAACAGAAGAGCCTCTAAAACGATAATCTGATTCTTAAAGACTCAGTCATTTTGCAAGAAAAAGACTCACACAAAAGCATCTATTAGAAGTAATATTCAATATGAAAAGCATTTTAAAAATACTGCAGGCCAAATAATAGCTAAGAGTGAAAAATTAACTTGCTTTTGTGTGCCTATGTTTAAAAAGAAAGTCCTGATCAAAGAGAAAAGAAATAGAAAGGGTTTCAACATGGTGGAGGGAGAAAAGAAAAAGAATATAGTTCACTGATGTATTTGTTTTAGAGGGTGAACTAGAGTTGTGAGTTAAAAAAAGAAAAGACAAGAAGAAGAATATAGAAGTCTCACTAAATGAAGATAGCAGAAACAGGACAAAGTAAGTTAATTACTAGCATATACATAAAGGGTCTAATCAGTTATGTGCCAACTTTTATCAATTTTTATTTAAAAATTCTATATATATGTTGTTAACAAAAGAACACTTAAATGTGAAAATTAATTAAAATTATTCAAGAAATAACTAAAAAAGTCAGTCTATGTGAGTGTAGTTTTAAATAGATCTTCAGACAAAAAATATTACCAGATAACATATGATAAAAGTTTCAATTCTTGGAATGTTGCAATGATTTAAACTATGGGTTTATCTGATAATAAAAATATGCTATTTTTATTACCGTTCAGTCCTTTATAGTAACATAGTATTATATAACATATTTCTCTCTATATACACACAGGTGTGTGCACAGGCACTGCTACAAACATATACATTTCCATGTCTGTGAACACATACACATGATTACATGTATACATAATCTGCATTATTATGCATATATGAGTGTGAATATATCTATGTATTATATATATGAATTTGAGAAAATGACAAGAAAAAATACAATTTTATGATGGCAAATCTTATTATATTTCCCAATAACTAAACAAGATAAAAAATACAAATCTTTTAATAAATTTGAACATGTTAATAAACAATTATATTTATCTAACATATATAAAATTCTGAAACTGACATTTAAAGTCTCACATCATATTGAAGCACACATGAAATACTGTATCAAGATATACAGAAAGTCTTTTAAAAATTATAAAGGTAGGGAATAGAAATCTTTTCTGATTGACTTTCCTGTCTACCTCCTAGACCTTGCCACAAGGAAAAATTTAAATGGAGATAAAGTAAAAGTTAAAGATGCTTATGAAAAAAATAAAGACATCACTTATTTGGAAAAGTTGTTTTATGAAACTAAGAAATGTTCTGTTATGCGGATGCATTTGTTCTCATGTTTTGTAAAATTGAGATAATGCTATAAAATACAGCTTTATGGACAAATGTGTTTTTTACTTAAGGTTCATAATACTTGTTTTGTGTCACTATATTGTCTTGTACTCAGGTCCCTCCACAGCCATCAAGAGACCTATACTCCATTTAGCCAAGAGAACAAAAGTCCTCCTTTAACAATCAACTTATTCCAATACATACTCAGAAAATTTGTTTTAAAATCTTCAGTGGTCAAAATGCATTTTCCCTTGTTCAGACATTCCTTGTTCAGGAAGAAAAGATGTCTGTTATCTTTGAAGTAATTGAAAGATTGGAATCAAACAAGTGCAGGTTTCACTTTTCTGCATACCTACTCCACTTACCCACAACTTCAAAAAAAAAAAAACCCAATACTGATTTTCCCCTTGTGATTTTGTGTATTTCAAGAAAGTATCTGGATTTTACCTACAAAAAGTACCATAAGACTCACCTCACTGGAAATTTCTTCAGCAGTAGTCCTTCAGAAATGCAGTCATTGAGATCTTCAGAAGCTCAGGAATCAATGCTCGTTTGTTTGAGTAAAGAGATAAATTAGTAAGACTCTCAGAAACTGAGCTGGAGGATGTTACAATCTACTGAAGTGGGAAGAAAATGAAGTATTTTTAAAGATAATAAAGGAAAAATGATTCTGGTCGGAGTCACTTAATAACTTGACTAGCACTGGCTATCTTATATGGTGCTATTGCTCTGAGAGAGGAGTTATTAAAAAATGCTGTCTCCTCCTATCAATGTTCTTAGCTTTCGATTCTGTTAGCAGAGAAAATGAGCAGTTTCCTCTCTGTAAGTATCTTAGTCAAAATTTTTAAAATACTAAGTCATAATTAAAATATTTTTACTTACAAATGTCAATAGCTGAAAGAGTTCTAACATTAGAACTTTCTTATCCAGTAGACTTATATTAGGGTCATAAGAGACCCATATTTCCTTGTATGACACTCAGATATAAGAGGAGCAAGGTGATCTACCTAGCCACTTCTCCCTGTTTTCCTGTGCACAAGGTGGCAGTGGCAGGAGGATATCTTGATAGAAGCACCTATTTCCACCAGTACTTGACTGCTTCTTCTGGTTGGGGAAATACTTCCTATGACATCTCTTTTGGTCTAAATACTACCTGAAACATTCACCCAGTTATTGATAGTAGACCAACCTGTGGATTTCCAGATCAGAAAGACATTCTGTTTATGCAAATTATTCCTCATATATATATGTATGTATACACACACAAACACATACACACACACACACACACATATGTATATATGTATTACACTAGCTGTCCTCTTGATTATGACTAGGCTACTTTATCTCAATAATTAAATTGATGATTTCTCATGCTTTCTGAATTATTCATGGATAAACACAAGTGGATAGAGGGCTCCTATCATGACAGCATTGAAGCCTTGAAAATCCTCTGAGCACACTGAACTTCTGATAAGGTAGGGTCCTGCTAAACACTTTGTTCTGAAGTGTTTTCTCTGTTAAGCACAGTGGATGCCCTCTGCAGTACTGTAACCTCAAGATGTCAAATAAAGGGCACCAGCCGGCAGATGATGTTGTGTTAACCTACCAGCAGATCTACTAGCAGGATGTGGCCACAAGTGACAAAAGGGCCTCAAAACAGCTAGGGTGAAGAAAACATATTTTTCCCTTTTTAGGTTAATAGTAGAAATATTCTTGAAAACAAAAGTCAAATTAACAAAAGAAAAACAAGCAATAGTGTATTAATGCATACTCTACTCATCACTCAGAAGAGGTCTCAGTTTAAAATATTTCTGTCTCCAAGCAGTGGATTAAGAGCCTTGTTTAATTACTGTTTCAACAAAAAGTCATGAATCTTATATAGTGACAAGGCAAAGGAGAAAGCCGTTCCAGACTTAAAAGGTGGAACAATGTGGGAAGCAAGTAAAATGTGTTCCCAGATTCTTCTGGTTCCTGCTGATGTCTTCTCTGGGCTGAAAAGTAAGCGCTTTCTCCAGTAAGGAAAGATTAATGTCCTGATTTCAGGCAAATAGTGGTTGAGGCAGAATGCCGTCTTGCATTTTCAGTGTCTTTAACTTAACGATTCTAAATATTTTGGAGAAATCAGCAGGTGAAAGCTGATTGTCTTAATTCAAAGTAGGGTCATAGAGAGGATATTTGAAGACTGGGTTTGAAACCATGTGCATAAATTTACCAAAGAAGGGGTATGTCAAAAAAAGCAAAGAGGATCTGGCATGATAGTAACAAACATTTCTGGATGTTCATCGTTTTATGTATAAGCTTACATTGCTGTTAATGTGGATACATTGAGCAGGTCTTAAGTTACCATTACCAGAAGAATCTTAGGGAGGTCAGAGAAAATCCCAGTCAAGAGATCAGAGAGTAGAGGATACCTGGCAGGAATTATTGTGTTTTAGGAATTTTTGTTGTTGTTGCCTCTTTGCTTACAGTCATTTCATGTGCAGTAATGTCCTCAGTTTGGATTCTAGCATAAAACGCACAAATTACTGATCCCAATAAAGTCAATTCAGAACAACGCTCTATAATCCTTTCTCTGCATATGAAATTTTAACAGATGAAGCAAATAAATGGTAAAACTGTGCATTTTTCCTGAATCTTGGGCAGTGACTGAATAATTAGCATTTGTTCCATCAAACAGAAAACTCACCAGTAGAGCATGCAAAAACTCCTGATAAGGGAAAAAAGACTGGATGAACCTGCATGACTTTTTATCATCTAAAGTACAAATTCCCATTTTTTCAGGAGAAAAGGTTCCAATTTCTGATTAGCAGTATGCTGATTAGCAGTATGCTGGCTATGAGTTTCTCATAGATGGCTCTTACTATTTTGAGGTATGTTCCATCTATGCCCCAATTTTTTAGGGTTTTTATCAAGAAGGGGTGCTGGATTATATCAAAAACTTTTTCCATGTTTAACAATATAATTATGTGGCTTTTCTTTTCACATCTGTTGATGTATTTAGTTACATTTATGGGCTTGTGAATGTTGAACCAGCCCTACATCCTGGGGATGAAGCCTACATGGTGGATGATTTTTGAAATGTATTGTTGGATCTGGTTTGCTAGAATCTTGTTGAGATTTTAGCATCTGTGTTCATCAAGGATATTGGTTCTCTTTCTTTGTTGTATATTTACCTGGTTTGGGTATCAGCGTGATGTTAGCTTCATAAAATGATTTGGGTGGAGTTCCAGCTTTCTCTATTGCCTGGATTACTTTCAATAGGATTGATATCAGCTCCTCCTTGCATGTTTTTTAGGATTCTGCTGGAAAGCCACTTGGTTCGGGGTCTTTTTTTTGTGTAGATAGTTTTCTTATGACATAGTTGATTTCCTGGGTTATTATTGGTCTATTTAAGGTCTTGATTTCTTCTTGTTTCAACTTGGGGAAGTTGTGTGATGTCAGAAAGTCCACCATTTCATTTAGATTTTCAACTTTGTTTCTATACAAGTGT
The DNA here is from genome assembly GCA_963574415.1 of Tarsius wallacei. Taxonomy (NCBI): domain Eukaryota; kingdom Metazoa; phylum Chordata; class Mammalia; order Primates; family Tarsiidae; genus Tarsius; species Tarsius wallacei. Next base: position 17,116 of record CAUYQG010112170.1, on the reverse strand, counting down.
ACATAGTAATCTTGATAATCTTTTGTATTTCTTCAGGGTTAGCTGTGACTTGATCTTTTGCATTTCTGATTGTGTTTATCTGGACTTTTTCTCTCTTTTTCTGTTCTAGCTAAGGGTTCAGCAATCTTGTTTATCTTTTCAAAGAAGCAACTTTTTGTTTCATTGATTTTTTGTATTTTTTTTTTTGTCTTCTATGTCCCAAATATGAGCTTTTATTTTGATGATCTGAATTCTTCTACTGAAGTTAGGGTTTTGGTGGTCTGGCTTTTCCAGCTTCCTTAGGTGATTTGTCAGGCTGTTAACTTGTGAACTTTTGATTATTTTCATGTGTGTTCGTAGAGATATGAATTCCTCTCTTAGTACTGCTTTCATGGCATCTCAGAGATTTTAGTAATATTTTTCTTCATTCTCATTTGTTTCCAGAAATCTTTTAATTTCTGTTTTGCTTTCCATGTTGACCCAGGAGTTGTTCAGCATCACACTGCTTAGTGTCCAGGCCTTTGTGGGTTTTGGGGGAACTTCATTGGTGTTGATATTTATTTTTATTCCACTGTGGTCTGAGAAGGTACATGGCAATATTTCAATCTTATGAAATGTGTGTGTGCTTGATTTATGGCCAAGGATGTGGTTGATCTTAGAGTACATTCCATGTGGTGATGAGTAGAATGTATATTCCGTGGTTGTTGAGTGGAGTGTTACGTAGGTATCAACTGAATCCATTTGGTCAAGTCTCATATTGAGGTTCTGGATCTCCTTATTGATTTTTTGTCTTGATGATCTGTCTAGGGTTGTTAGTGGGGTATTTAAGTCTCCAGCTATAATAGCGTTAGAGTCAATATCTTTTTTTACTTTACCTTAGAAGCTGCTTTATGAAAGTTGGTGCTCCTTTGTTGGAATTAGACAAGGATGCCCATTCTCATCCCTCTTGTTCAACATAGTATTGGAAGAGCTAGTTAGAGCAATCAGATTAAAGAAGGAAATTGGGTATCCACATAGAAAAAGAGAAAGTTAAGTTATCCCTCTTTGCAGATGACAAGATTCTATATGTCAATAACCCAAGAGAATCTGTCAAAACCCTTCTTGCACTGATAAAGGACTTTAGCAAAGTCTCAGGGTATTAAATAAATGTGCAAGAGACAGTCACATTCCTATACACGCACAATAAACAAGCAGAAACCCAAATAAACAGCACAATCCCATTCACAATAGCAGCAACAACAACAGAATGACATACCTTGGCATCTTCCTAACCAGAGAAGTGAAAGAACTTTACAATGAAAACTTTTTAGTTCAAAACACTGCTAAAAAAATCATAGATGACACAAACAAATGGAAAAATAGTCTGTGCTCATGGTTTGGAAGAATCAGCATTGTTAAGATGTCCACCCTACCCAAGGCAATCTACAGATTTAATGCAATACCCATTAAATTACCAGCAGCATTCTTCTCAGGCCTGAAACAACAATACAGGAATTCACATGGAAACATAAGTGACCACGGATAGCCAAAATAATCCTCAGGGGAAAAAAGGCAGGAGGTATCACACTCCTAGACTTTAAACGTTATTATAAAGCTACAATAATCAAAATGGCCTGGTATTGATACAAGAAAAGGCATATAGATCAATGGAACAGGACAGAGTTTCTGGAAGAAAAATCTGAATTTCTCAACCAACTCAACTTTGACAAAGTCTTCACCACCAACAACTGGGAAGAGGACATATTCAGTAAATGGTGCCGGGTAAACTAGCTGGCTGACCACATGCAAAAGATTAAGACAAGACTCCTACCTATCCCCATACACAAAAATCAACTCTAAATGGATCAAAGACCTAAACTTAAAACCTCAAACTACAAGAACCTTAGAAAATGCAGGGGACACCTTTATGGAAATTGGAGCTGGCAACCAATTCCCGATCAAAACCCCAAGTGCCCATGCTATAAGATAGACAAGTGAGACCTCATCAAACTGACAAGTTTCTGCAAGGTCACAGAAACCTTCAAGAGAGCAGGGAGACAGCCCATAGACTGGGAAAAATATTTGCCAACTGTATGTCTGACAAAGGCCTAAAATCTAGGATCTACAAGGAACTCAAACTTGCTGAAAAGAAAAAAAACCAAACAGTCCCATTGCAAAGTGGGCAAAAGATATGCATAGACACTTCTCAAAAGAAGACATATGAGCAGCCAACAGATACATGAAAAAATGCTCAACCTTATTGGTCATCAAAGAAATGCAAATTAAAACCACACTGAGATACCACCTAACTCCAGTCAGGATGGCCATCATCAATAACCCAAAAAACAACAGATGCTGGAGAGGATGCGGGGAATAGGGAACATTTCTACACAGTGGGTGAAAGTGTAAACTAGTACAACCTCTGTGGAAAACAATGTGGCAATTCCTAAATGATTTAAAAATTGACCTTCCATATGATCTCACAGTCCCCCTTCTGGGAATATACCCTGAGAAACTCAAATCACCCTATGAAAAAGATACTTGTACATGCATGTTTATTGCAACATTATTCACAATAGCAAAAACCTGGGACCAACCAAGATGCCCATCAAAAGAGGAGTGAATTTTAAAAATGTGGTGCATATACACGATGAAATATTATGCAGCCATAAAGGACAAAATTTTGAGCTTTCACAGCAACTTGGATGGACTTAAAGTCTATAATACTGAGTGACAGAAACAAAGAACTGAGTATAATATGTTCTCACTCATAAGTGGACCTTGAACAATTATCATAATAGTATAAGAAAGGGATTGGCAATAGTGGGAAACTGCCAGGGGAGGGGGGTTGGGATTGGCAGTAGTGGGAAACTGTCAGGAGAGGGCATACCTTATCAACAAGGGTATCTGCATAATGTAAATTTGTATACCTAACCCTGAATTGCACCCCACATCTTTAAAATAATTAAAAAATAAAGTACTAATTCCTATGGTTATACAAAGTACTCACAAAAATGTCCCACTATATTGATGTCCTAACCAAAATGTTGACAGATTACTGTTTGTGGGCAAATATTAACACACCGTCTGCTTTTTAAAAATAAAATTGTATGGAAAGTAAGCTACGCTTATTCATTTATGCATTGTCCAAGTCTCAATGTCAGCTTCGTGTTGCAACTGTGGAGTTGACCAGCATCTGGAGAGTCACTTGGCTGCAGAACCTAAAAACGTTGCTACGGTTCTTGACAGAAAAATGTGATCTACACCCAGCCATCAATCCAGGAGATAGTCCAAAGCCTCTAAGGAGAAAAAGAAGAGTGAGAAGAAGAGCAATCATACCAAGAAACCATAGAACTTTTAAAGTTCTCTGTGGACCAATGGATAAAGCCTCATGATAAGGTTTGGGATCTCAGAGAAAATGAAAATGGAGAGTGTCAAATCCCTTCTGTAACTGATTATTCCTATGGACTAGAATAAAACCTATTAGTATGAGAATCTCAGTTCATGAAGTTGATGTATGCATTTATGAAATCATCAGACACCTGAACAAAGTCCCTCTTCTTTTTGCTTCTGAAGAAAATAGGTTTCTCTTTCTCAAGAAAGAGGAAATGGTGATTGAATTTTAAGTGTTGAACTAGGGGGTGGGATTAACAGTAGTGTGAAACTGCCAAGGGGGAGGGGCACACCTCATCAACAAGGGTACCTGCATAATGAGCATTTATATACCTAACCCTGAGTTGTACCCCACATATTTAAAATTAAAAATTAAAAAAAAGTGGAACTAACCTTATATCACTGCGATAAAACACACTTTTTCATGATACATTATCATTTATTACATTTTGATAAGTTTAATTTTTAAATGTTTTTGTGTTTTTTGTTTATTTTCATGAGATAATTGGTCTTGCTTTCTTTTCTTGTAATACCTTTATTTAATATTGGTATCATGGTAAACTGCCATTTCTGGAAGATATGTTTAAGACTACTAATACTTCTTCCTCAAATATTTAATGGAATTCTCGAATGTCTATTCCCAGAAACTTTATTGTGGAAAGATTTTTAAAGTAACTTCCTATTATCTAATTATATATGTCTACATTTTTTTTGAGTTGAAGTTTCACTCTGTCACCCAGACTGGAGTGCAGTGCCATGCTCCTGGCCACCGCAGCCTCAACCTGCTGGGCTCTGGCATCCTTCCACCTCAGCCTTCCAATTAACCTGAACTACAGGTGCACGCTACCATGCCTGGCTAGTTTTTGATTTTTTGTAGAGACAAGGTCTCACCAAGTTGCCCTGGTGTGTTGTGAACCCACAGGCTCAGGCAATCCACTTGCCTCAGCCTCCCAAAGTGCTGGGATTACAGGCTGAGCCACCTAGCCTGGCCCATGTCTACATTTTTAAAAATTACAAGGAATGCCAAAGACAAGGAAAAACAGAACATCAAGAGTCAAAAGAAGTATTTGAACCAGACTCAGATATGATCCAGATGTGGAAATTTTCAGACAAGGAATCTAAAATTACTATGAAGACTATGTTAAGGGCTGTAACAGGAAAAGTGTACTGCAAGCAAGACTAGATGGATAATGAAAGCAGGGAGATGGAAACACTAAGAGAAAATCAAATGGAAATGCAGGAAATACAAAACACTGTAATATTAATTGAGGATACTCATTTTTGATGACACAACCTAGGAAAGAATCAGTGAGCTTGATGATAAATCAAAGGAAATTTAGTGAACTGAATGCAAAGAGAAAAAAATATTTAAAAACCCAGAAAATCTAATAACTGTAGTGTACTGTCATAAGATGCAGCACATTTGTAACTCAAAACCCAGAAGATAAAGAAAGAAGAAAGCAGAAAAAGTATTTGAGAAAATAATTGGCAAGAAATTCAGATGCTCAGATTACATCAAGCATGATAAATACAAATATATATTGCTATATCATATTGAAACTGCAGAAAAGAAAACAAAATAAAGAGAAAAATCTTCGCTGAAGACAGAGGAAAATAAAACACCTTTTTATAGAGAAGCCATTGCAAGAATTACTTTGGACTACTTGTTAGAAACATTGTAATGAAGAAGAGGAAGAAGAGCGTGAAGTGAAATATTTAAAAGATTGAAAGAAAAAGTATACCAACCCGGAATTTTGTATCCAGCAAATTTATTGTTTAAAAGTGGAGTAGAAATAAAAACTTTATCACATTAAAAAAAAAAGAAACTGTGAAAATTTGTTGTCTGCAGACCACCAGCCCTTCAAGACATGTTAAAGGATCTTCAGAGAAAAAAACAATGATATAGGTCAGAAGTTAAGATCTATATGGAGAAAAGTAGAGCATCAGAGAAGGCATAAATGAAGAGAAAATAAATTTTGAAAATTTATTTTTAATTGATTTGAATGATATTTTTAAAAGTAATAATAGTAACAATATATTTAGTGATTATGGCATGTAGATAAATAAAATAATGACAGAAATGTCACAGGGGAAGATCTGGAAGAATTGGAAATCCTTTCATAAGATACCTACGTTATTTGGAAATCAATGTAGTCTTATTTGAAAGTAGATTTAGATTTCTTAAAAATATATTTTGGAAGTTGTCAAGTAACTAATAAAAAGTATAATTTGTATGCTAAAAAGAGAAAAAAGGAATTACAAAATGCTCTGTTAAAACCATAAAGGGCAACCAGTCACAGTGGCTTATGCCTGTGCTTCCAACACTTTGAGAAGCCTAGGTGGGAGGATTGCTTGAGGCCAGGAACACAAGACCAGCCTGGACAACATAGTGAGACCTAATCTTTACATAAAGTAAAAAAAAAAAAAAAAAAAATAGCCGGCTGCAGTGGCATGCGCCAGTAGTCCCAGCTATTCAAGGAACTGAGGTGGAAGGATTGCCTGGCCCAGAAGGTCAAGGCTGTGGTGAGTCGTGATTGTCCCACTATACTTCAGCCAGGTTGACAGAGTGAGACCCCAACTCAAAAATAAATAAATAAATAGATTGATAAATAAATAAATGGCACAAAGGGGGCAAAGAAACAATGAACAAAGACAAAAAATAGAATATAGTTAAAAATGGCAGATATTAATATAATTATATCAGTAACCACAAAAGAGGTGTGATTTGTAGCATTTTTCAGTTTCTATGGTGTAAATGTCGCCACCTCTGTTGATGTCATGATGCCAAAAATTTCCGAATATTTACCCACCAGTTAATTTTAAGCTGGAGAATGAGTTGGCTTCAAGCACACCACTGCTTTCAGTGAATCCTCCTGTCTCCAAACATGATTTCTCTCTGATGCATTCCTCAGGATAATTAACAAAATGTATATGTTAGCTATATGCGTATTTACAGACACACACACACACACACACACATACATATTTTGCTGAAGTGTTAAGTGTTGTCAGTCGTTCTTCATAAAATCTCTCAATTATGTACCTAATTTTTACAATGAAATTTCCATTTCTCTCTTTATGAAAACTGTCAGCTTATTTTACTTTTCTGGCCTCAATTTTTCATACTCTTTCACATATACCCAAGTTCCAGTTATGCAGAACTATTTATGTTGTTTCATACTTTTGAACATTTGTAGGTGGCATTTCTTCTCTCAGTATTTTAAATGTTTTTACCTTGTTAAAGAAGGACAAATATATGGACTTTGCAACAACTTGGTTGGATCTGGAGTCGATCATACTCAATGATTTATCACAGAAGCAAAGAACAGAGTTCCATATGTTCTCACTCATAAGTGGACCTTGAACAATTATAATGCTATAAGAAAGCAGTTGACAGTAGTGCAAAACTGTTTGGGGGGCGGGGGGGGGGGTGTGAGGGGGATGGGATTGGCAGTTGAAGGAAACTGTTAGGGGAGGGAGGGGCATACCTCATCAACAAGGGTATCTGCATGATCAATGTTTGTATACTGAAACCTGAAATGTACCCCACATCTTTATAATAAAAATAAAAATTAAAAAAAAAGAACACAGCCAGGCTCGGTGGCTCAGCCTGTAATCCCGTGCCTTGGGAGGCTGAGGTGAGTGGATTGCCTGAGCCGCGGGTTCAAGACCCACCTGGGCAACTTGGCGAGACCTCATCTTTACAATAAATCAAAAAATTAGCCTGGTGTGGTGGCGCGTGCCTGTAGTTCCAGCTACTTGGAAGGCTGAGGCGGAAGGATCGCCGGAGCCCAGCAGGTCGAGGCTGCGGTGGCCAGAAGTGGCCACTGCACTCCAGTCTGGGCGACGGAGTGAGACTCCAACTTAAAAAAAAAAAAAGAACACTAGTACCAACTGCAAACTGATTTTTCATGATGTACTTGGACTGTGATAAATAATGCGTATACATTATGTCACTTGATTATCAAATTAACTCTATGAGGCAGAGTCTCCTCACTTTAGAGAAGAATATTTTCTTAGGCAACTCATGTCTCGGGATGTTATAACAAAATACTACAGATTGAATGACTGAAGTATTTATCCCAGTTCTGGATGCTGGCAGCTCCAAGTTCAAGATGCTGACCAATTTCGTTTCTGGAGGGGGCCCTCTTTCTGATTTGCAAATAGCCATATTTATGCTGGGTCCTCAACTGGTGGAGAGCGAGAGCGAGAGCAAGAGCCAGAGCAAGAGTGAGGTTTCTGATGCCTCATTTTATAAGGGTACCAATCTCATTATGAGGTCCTCACCCTCATGAACTAGTTACCTCTCAAGCACCTCATAGTTTCTAATATAATCACATTAGGAGTTAAGCCTTCATCATAAAAGTTTGAGTGGCACAGTCTAGTCTACAGCAACTATTTAAGCTATTTTCCCAATACTACGCAACTAGCGAGTGTTGGTGCCAGATTCAAACCAAGTCTATCTTATTAGCAAAATCACTTTCTTGCCTAACTAATTTCTACCAATATCTTATTGGTAGAAATTAGCACAGTATTCATACCCCTTTGAGCTTTTATTAATGTCATTTCCTTTTTTTTTTTTTTTTTTGAGTCGGAGTCTCACTCTGTCGCCCCAACTGGAAGGCAATGGCCGCTCCCGGCCACCGCAGCCTCGACCTGCTGGGCTCCGGCGATCCTTCCGCATCAGCCTTCCAAGTGGCTGGAATTACAGGCCCGCGCTACCACACCTGGCTGATTTTTGATTTATTGTAGAGGTGAGGTCTCGCCAAGTTGCCCAGGCGGGTCTCGAACCCGTGGCTCAGGTAATTCACTCACCTCGGCCTCCCAAAGCGCGGGATTACAGGCTGAGCCACCGAGCCCTTCATCATCTCTTAACAAATCTCTTCACTTACAGTATGAGTAGGAGGTCATTATTTAGGTTCTCATGCTTCCTGTTAGGGCTGGACTTTTTGTATTAGAACATAAGAATCTGATTTTCCCAAAGCCTGAACCAAATCATCTCCTTCTTTAGAAAGCTAACACTTGCCTTTTCAGCTCCCAACTAAATGAAACTAAGATTTTCATATATCAACTTCATCCTTTGGTCCATTAATCTCAGGTGAAAACTGGAATAAAATCTTATCTCCTTCTTCACACTTGGTTTCCTGCTATTTATTTTTGCCACCATATCCATGTTTTTTGGTACTATTCTGTATTTCACAGATTGTGTTCTACTTACTATGTTTATTTAGGGAGGTGTGGCACCCACATTAAGGATTAATGCAGTTAAATATTAAGGTGGTAAGGTGGTAGCTGTTGAAATCTTCCTGCTGAATCAAGAACCACACTGCAAAAGTGAAGGACTAGCTCAGACCAAAGAAAAAAGCAGAACACTACAGATTGGGAGGTAGTCAAAGATTTATTTAGGAGGAACTTACATATGAAGTAGTCTTAAGCAGGAGTGAGAGGAAATAGATCTTTGCTATGGAAAGGCACGTCTGTCTAGTCTTTTATACCACGAGAAGAAAAGAGAAAGGGGAAGTGAGGAAGAGGATCACTGATGGTTTGTTAAGCCATTTGGTTGCTTTCTTAATTTACTTACTTGTTTAAAAGGATTGCATGGGTACCCTACAATCTGGTCCACATTCCTGAGAGGGTGCATGTTCTGGGAAGCAGTGGTTATCTTGGCACCAGTATGCTTTCTCCAGCCAGGTTCGGAATCTCTAGAACTTACTCTGAGGTCTTGTAGACAGAAAACATTTTCACAATAGTGGCATTTCTTCCTCTCCAACTTAAATACTTCTTCAGACTGATTCTTTCTGCAATTTTGTAGTCTGTAGATAGACGAACTGAAAACCTAACTGGTTCTCTAACAATAGCCGAGCTCAATCAAGTCCATCAGCCACACTTCAACCACTAAGCACCTAATTGTTCAAATCATGTTCAAATAATGTAGATGCTGAGATACAACCGGTTTGGTTGTTTCTCTACCTCACTTCTGTTTTCTGTTTGTCACTCATATTTTTTTGTCCACAAACTTGCTCCATCTCGGCAACATCCCTGGAGCCTAAATTTGCTGTGATTTGGAAGGCTGTCCAATTCATGAACTGATTTTTCTTGCTGAAATAAATGCCATTAAATGTAATTTGCCTAAAGTTTTTCCTTTAGCACCTCAAATTACTAAAATCGATGATTCACTCAGGCATTAGGAAACAATGAATTGAAATTTAGATTTCTTAATGTGTTTTGCTTGACGAGTTTGGATTTGGTGCTTGGAAATATTTATTAAAAAGAAAGAAACTCCTAGACATCCATATAAATGTTCCTGTATTCTTTAGTGTTTACTATATCAGCTCATAAGTGACAGAAAGAAAAAAACACCAAAACCAAATGAGCAAAACCACGAAATTATGGAACTATAAGATGGCAGAAAGTTGGTGAAGCAAATGACTACTATCTTGGACTTTCTTGTTCTCTGGTGAATGATAGGCAGTTACTGCTCTTTAGGCTAATAGAGCCAAAAACTGATGGAGTCAGTTTGCTCAGGGATGCTAATCTAAGGATCATCAAGCAGTAAATCAAAGAAGGGATTACTTAGGGAGAAGAGATTGACTTCCTTCAGGGATTTGGCTAGTTATTGATTCTTATCTTTATGGCAGTAATTCAAGTATGATTTTGTAATTGCAATATAATGACATTGCTGGGCTAAAAATATACCCATCGCCTAAATAAATATTGGACTTAGTTGAATTATGGTTTAAAAAAATAACTAATAGTAAAAACATTAATATAAACCACATATTTTTCTATCAGTTTACTCTGAAAGTTTACACAAATGAAATTACTCTGAATTCCCCTGTAACATACCGTGTTTTAATTCCTTCTTAGATTCTAGGGTACTGTTTTAAGAACACTTTTCCCAAATAGTGTTTTTCACTTTACTCTCACACCACCACCACAACAATCATCAACATGGAAGACAAATTTCTGTGACCAAACGTATGGGAGATTTTCCTCACATACCAAGCAGTGGACACCAGCTGGGCATCCTCTAGTTTAATTCTGACACTATCTACCTGGAGATTCCACCGGGTGAGTGCTCAGTCCCCAAGACTGCCCTCCACCCCCAGGCACCAGTTTCAAGTTTGAGGCTCTGGAACTTCTGACTAACAGGCTTCAAGTGAGGGTTCTCACAACTCCCTCTTTGGGTTCAATTAATTTGCAGGAGGGGCCCACAGAACTCAGGGAAACACTAACTTACATTTATTGATTTATTATAAAGAATATTGCTATTGTGAACAATGCCGCGATAAACATTCGTGTGCAGGTATCTTTTTGATAGAGTGATTTGAGTTATTCAGGGTATATTCCCAGTAGAGGGATTGCAGGGTCATATGGAAGGTTGATATTTAGAGCTTTTAAGAATCGCCACACTGCTTTCCACAGAGGTTGCACTAGTTTACACTCCCACCCCACAATTTTATAATAAAAGTGTGTTAAAAAATAAATAAAAATAAAAATAATGGTTAAAAAAAGAAAAAAGAATATTGCAAAGGATACAGATGAAGAGATGTGTAAGGTGAGATAAGGGAGAAGGAGTCTGGAGATTCCATGCCTTCCTTAGGCGTGCCACCCACCAGGAACCTTCATGTGTTCAGCTCTCCTGAAGCTCTCTGAATCCTGTCACCTTGAATTTATATGGAAGCTTCCTCAAATCAGCATTCCATCCTCTGGAGTATAGCGCAGGACCCTCTCTGGGGAGGGTTTTGAGGACCACAATCAGAAAAGCAGGTGAAGGTTAGATGCAGGTGAAAAGATGATAGAGAAGACAGCAAGGGCTATGCAAGTTATAAGCCAGAAAACATGAGTGAGAACCATTATCTATATCATGACACCACAGGCCACCTCCTGATTTTAGACCATGCATCCCTTATATCAAAAGAATATATATAAACATTAATAATTAGTTCAGTCCATCGTATTGTATGAATGTCCCAAAGTGAGGCCACTCAGGTTTATAGGTTCTTTTGATCTTTTCGGGTTCCAAAAGCAGAAGTTGTATTGGTAAACACATAGCATCACCTTTTTCAAGACATCTGGAACAGTTGAACTAAGAGACAATATAATCTCTTACTGTAAGCCTTTTTAAAGGTGTTATTGTAAACACGATTTGGGAAAAGCCATTTATTCATTCCGTCACCCTCAGTTATTATTTCTCCTTTTTTCTCATTCATCCCCAAATTGTTCCAGCTTTGGAAGAGACATTTAGTTTGGCCACTGTACTGGTCCAGATTGTTGGTAGTAATACCAGTCCAGCAAGTACCTCCCCCTCAGTCCATTCTCATTCATATAGGGTAAGGCTACATAGGCTCTGAACTAGTGAGCCATTTATACCAACCAGACAGTATAACTGTATTTTTTCTTAACCCCAATTTTTCCAGATGGGGTGAAGGCACAATTCACCCCCAATTGACCCCAAGGAGTTCTGACAAAGTCTAAAAAACACAGTTACAGTGTCTTGCTTAGAAACCATCCCTGTTTCTTGCACCTGTAGTTGCAGTTCTGTTTTCAAGACCACTGCACTAGGAAAGAGAAAGGAAAAAAATGAGGTCATCTGGGAAAGAAAGAAAAACTTGTAGTCATTAAACCAGTGCCACTAAACCTCCTTTGGCAAGAATTGCATGGTCATATCAGAGTCCTTCCCACCTCCTCTTACCCAGATCAACCAGAAACAACAGAAAAAATGTAGTGGGAACATTTCTTTAGTTTCAATCATGTTGTGTATGAACTCACACTCATACAAGTTTTTAAGACAACCCTTCATGCTTTCATCTACTCCGTTTCAGACAATCATGTTTTCATTTCCTTGTTCTACTTCTCTATCAAACTATTACTCTGAGAAAGATATCTCTCTGCCTACTGTTGGACATTATGGACTGTACAGTATGTTCCTTGGTCTGAAGGAAAGATGATTGGCCATCTGAAGCCATGCAATACCTTTTGCTCTGCTGTTTTCTGGTACTCTGAATATCTACATCTTCCATTGGGTAAGCAAAGCCAAGAATCGGTGTCTAGTCCCATCGATATCCATTTGTAGCCTCCCAGCATTAGTGTCACTTGCCAACTGTGTTCAGGGCCTTCTCATCAGGGAATCTGTCATCATCAGTTTCTCTCTTTCTCTTGCTGTCATATAGAAATTTTTACTGACCTTGTGTGCCTGAGAGAGTGCAAAAGGCACATGTGTAGATTCAGTCCATCTCTTCACTGCTGCAGCTCCCCCACATCCTCTCATTTTATAGACCTAGATGGCCACCTCAAGGGAACTCACCAGGATGTCTACTTATTGATTCAAGTCATCTGGAAGGGAGAACATGGAAGGGAGTTCAGATGAGCATTAACTTGTTCTACTCTAATGCTCTCCTCAAATTTCCAAAGGGCCATGTTCCATATGGGCATCTTTTTAATAGGCCAGATTTCCATTACCCTCTTGCCTGAGCATATGTCCAGGCCATTGGTTAATGCCCATGATCCAATAAAACCCAAACGCAGGGACTGCTAACACTGTTCAATTGTTTTCATTACTCCTAGGAAAACAGCATGCAAACATGCTAGGAAAACAGCTCTCAAATCGACCAAAGCAACAAAGATGCAGGTGAAAGGACAAGACAAGGTAACAATGGCTGTGCAAGTTATGAGCCAGGAGGAATGGAAGAAACCATTATCTATATTATAACTCTGCACCCACTTTGCCCAGTGGAACTATAGAAAATTAAAGGATTCCCTCGAGATAGAGGTTTCTAAGTTTCCTATGTTCATTATGCATAGCATTATATATTTAGCACAGTAGCTTGGATTTCAAACAGCCTTCTCAATCTTTCTTTCATATAAAATTATTCCTAAGTAGAACTGTGCTTTGATTACAGTGATTTTGCTCTGTTTTTGATTGTTGTGATTTTGTTCCATTTTTTCATCTGTGCTATTTCTGGCTTGGAAATCCAGACATTTACTCTATTCATGCTCAAGGAACTCTGGTCTTTGATTACTCAAACCAAATGGATCGATAGACTCTATTAAGTGGAGATACCCAAGACTGAATTCTTAGACAAGGATGCCTAGACAATTTATTCAACACGATTATTTAACAAACGCTTACTGAATACCTATGGTGTTTATTTGACAAATGTTTACTGAATACCTACTATGTGCCAGATACTATTCTAGGTAGTAGGAGTATAGCAATGAACAGCACACAAAGCCCTAACCCATATGACTGTTCTATTACAAGGGGGACTGGCAATTTAAAAGTAAACCAATAGCAACAGCATATACACTATAGATAAGTGTCAAGTAGATAAGTGCTATGAAGAAATGAAGATGGTGCAAGGTAATAAAGACTAATGTGGTTATATGCTATTTTTCAGCATGTGGTCACTGAAGATTGAGCTTAGAAGGCAATAGTTAAGCAGAAATCTGGATAGAGTAAAGGAAAAAGCTGCGCAGATATTCTAGGTGTAGAGAGATAAATGATTTAGGCAAAGAAAATAATTGTTAATACTTTATAATAAAACTAGATGTTTGATGCCAGTGTTTTCCAAATCACAGCCAATACTAGTGCTATTTTTATTTCTTCCTTTATTTTGCTTTATATAAAACAGTATGTCTTTCCATACTCTCTGTACAATAAGAAGGCAGCTGGCAAAAGAAGGAGCAGAGCACCTAGATTCAGAATACTTGGGTTTGCACCTTCATATTTCCTTTTACTAGCTGTGTGGCCTTAAGTAAGTCATCCTCTCTAATTTAGCATCTAATAATTGGGCAATTATAAAAATACCATGTGCAATATGTCAGGTACCCCATACGATGTACTTATGCCTAAAGGTAGTAATTATTATCCCTCTCCGGAGATAAATAAGTGTCTATCTAAGTTTTTTTTTCTCTTTTCTGTCTTTGAAGCTCCATGTGAAATCATTTTATAAACAGTAAATTGCCATCCAGCGTTCAGCTAATATGCATGGTACAACACCACCACATTTCTCAAACTTCAGCGTGTGCACCCCTGATGTCCTACAGCTACCAAACAGATATGCTTGCATTTTCTTTGGGTATAAATTTTATACTATACTTTAAAACATTTTTTAAACAGTCAGATATTGGGGAGTGAAATGCAGATTTTACATTTATACCATGAATGTATGATATACCAGAGAAATAGCTGAATCTTAATTTTGCCATATGTAAAGTGTTTTTAATGTGTGAAGGTCAATATATAGTAGGATTAAAGGAAGTGACTACATTTTTATAGACAAGTGAAAAAATACTGAGTTAATTGTTTAGCATTTAATAGATTCATAAGAATCATAAGTTTCTTTTGTTTCTTTCACTGGTAGGATTGGGACATTCAGGTAAAGATTTAATCATCTCAGGTATTTGAAATATGTTTCTTATTTTGAAAATGCTCCTGAACATTGTTTTAATTTTGACTTATAAATGCTACATATATAAATAGATTTTTTTCAGTCCTCACCTGCCAATAAGAAAAAAATAATATGGCCATATTCACAGCAATAATTAAAAATCTACTAATATTGACTCTACAGTGGGGAATATTCAAGTTTTTCTAAAAGTCACAATTGGTAATTTTCAGCTATTAACATCCTTTCTTGTTCTTGGCTTGAATCCTTTACCACAGAGATTGCTGCTCTGAAAGTTACTAATTACTGGTAATGTTGAGCATTTGATCATATGTGTATTGGACATTTGAGTAAAGCAGTTATTCATATATTTTGCCAGTTTTTCCAATGGGCTATTAAAATGGGAGAATATATAGTTTTCTCTACACTCTAAATGCAAACCCTGTATTAGCTATATGCATTATAGACATTTTCCTCCAGTATTTAGTATGTGTTGTCATTGTGTTTACTTTGCCTTTTTTTATAAAGAAATTTAGAATTGTCATGTAATCTAATTTAATATTCTTTTTTCTTCCTGGCTTTCAAATCAATCTTGTGAGAAATGTTTAAGCTATTTCTTCCATATCGTGCAAATAGTAAGCCAAATGTAGACCAAGTCTATCTTACTTCCAAGCCTTTGTTTTTGACCATTATGCAAAATTAGTCTCTTGCCCTACTAATTTCTTCAAATCTTTTATCATTCAGTAAAGTTTCACATTCTTCTGAACCCCATAATAAATGTGATTTTCTTTATATGTTTAAATGTTTATCTATTTAATGTGAGTATAAGGGTATTGTTTGCTGGACTCTATGCATAAAACATCAAAAATCTGGTTTTACCAAAACTTAAAGCAAATAATGTTCCTTTTTGGAAAATGAGTATTTGTCTTTCTAACTCTCACCTGTGTAAAACTATGAATTTTAAGTCAGTTTTTTAACCTCTGGTTCTTTTTTTTCAGTCAAAAGAAGAACTGAAATGTATCCCCTTTTTTACAAGAGATTGTAACAAGAAGTTTCTAGCCCTGACAAATAACTTTAGAAAAGTCTCAGAATAAAAAAATCAATGTACAAAAATCTGTAGCATTTTCATATACCAGCAATAGTCAAGCTGAGAATCAACCCAAGAGCTCAATCCCATTAACCACAAAAACTATAAAATGCCTAGGAATACACATAACTAAGGAGGTGAAAAATCTCTACAAAGGGAACTACAAAACACTGACAAAAGAAACCATAGATGACACAAACAAATGGAAGAATATCCCATGTTCATGGATTGTTCATGCTTATCCATTATCATATACTTGTTGATCTCCAATATGATAGTAGATACGCATGATTTTAAAATAAGCAAGCCATATGTACTTCATTAGCAGCTGAAACAAGAACAAGATATCAGAAAATATTCAAGTTAAAATATTCAATAATGAAAATGTGGTAGTCAAAATAAAGAATCTAAGACATGGGATAAATTTATGAAATAGAAAAAAAAACTTGTATGTTTCTCAATCATAGGATCATATTGAATAACTTCTATAGAATGAAGCAGCAAATCAGAAAGAAATAGAAATAATATAAGACAACTTAAATGATAGGAAGTCTAGAGTTGTGAGCATCCACATAGCAATAATTTTAGGAGAAAAGATACATGTAGAAGAGATTAGGGGAAATATATTTGAATAAAATATATAAATAAATCCTCCAGAATTAAAGAAAGATACAAGTTCTTGATCAAAATACATAAGGTAGCCAAACTGGGTGGAGCAATACAACTCTACCTATACACTTTATGATGTAATTAGGGACACCAACAAGAACTTTCTAAAAAAAGGTAAAGAATAGACCATATATAATGGAACAACACTCAGACTAACAGCAGAATTCTAAACTGAAATAATATTTTAATAGATGGGTTGGAAAATTATTACTTTTAATAACAAAATCCCCAAAACTCTGAAAATTTATTATACTCACTATCTATAGAGCTCAGTGTGAGATTACTAGTTGCAGAATAAAAAAAATAAATATATTTTATTGTACATATTTGAGGTTTACAATATGAAGTATTGGGATACATATAGACAGTAAAAATGGTTACTAGAGTGAAGCAAATGAACATACCTATTCTCTCACACAGCTACTTTTTTGTGACAAGAAGAGCTAAAATATATTTCTTTAACAAAAATCCTTGGTACTATTTTATTTTATTTATTTATTTATTTTTTTGAGTTGGAGTCTCACTCTGTCGCCCAGACTGGAGTGCAGTGGCCGCTCCCGGCCACCGCAGCCTCGACCTGCTGGGCTCCGGCGATCCTTCCGCCTCAGCCTTCCAAGTA